>CM068957.1:5694757-5705687 GCA_035128595.1 Eptatretus atami | reverse complement strand
AAGGGGAGCAGGAGGCAAGAGGGACGGGAAAGGGAAGCACAAAACAGTGGGGAATAGACACATGTGGAGATCTGTGGAAGCTGAATTATTAATTGAATTTATAATAATGTGAAAATGCAAAATTAACTTAGTTTATTGTTTTTAAGAAACAATTTAATAAATATACATGCTGAGAAAGCGAGTAAAGAGCAGAATACACACATTTCTCTGATTTTGTCATAAACAACCTTGTAAAACTTTATCTATCCGGTGACCATCTTAGTCAGCAGGGCAAAACATGACTCTAAAGATCGGATAACACAAAAGCTGACGGTTGAATATGGACCTCCAGAAGTGCATCATGCCTTTTACGAGCAGCAATTCACCTGTAAATTTATTGGGACGTGATTTCCTTTGTTGCTTGGATGAACAGTAAAATGCTCGGAAAATGGGGTGTATTTAAACATTTCAGAGAACAAAGAAACCCAAACCTTGGAAATGCTATCACGATCGATCGGGCCCACCTTGTATTGGTGCGAGTACGTGGAGGAATGTCCGAGAGAAACTGAGCAGAATATGGCAGAGTTAAAAACAATTCCAGATATAAACGTTGGTTGGAGCCTCACGATGAAAACATAGGGGAAAATATGGCAGAATGGATTGAACCCTACACTGCACAGCATACTGTGACGTTTCGGGAGGGGATGTGAATTATGCAAATGAAGTACAGAATGCGCTCGGTATGGAATTCAATATCGCAACCACTGATCTTTGGATTGGTAAGGAGGGGATTGGGTTAGAGGTAGAATTACACAACAACAATGCGATTTGATGCACCAATCCATGAATATAATGCCGCATGTTACATTAATTGTCAAACAGTGTCAAACAGTACCTTTACGTGAAGAGGCCAGAAAAGTAATCGCTCCGGTGATCGCGGCACTACTCGAGCAGGGGCAATTAGAGAGATTGTCAGTGATGCAATACACCAATCTTGCTGTAAAGAAGCCGGGTAAGCAGACGTGGCGATTTGTACAGGACTGAGGGCGGTTAACAAATGCATAGTGTCAATCCATCCTGTGTACCAAACCCAGTGACTATATTGTCATCAATCCTGTCCAATACAGTGTGTCACACCACAATTGACCTGAGTGGTGCGTTCTTCTCGATGCCAATCCATGAGGATTCGCAGAACCTGTTTGCTTTACCTATGAAGGGGTACAGTACACTTGGACGATGTTGCCACAGGGCTTTGCGGATAGCCATACATTATTCTCGCGAGCACTCCACACGGATTTGAATGACGTGCTTACTGAAGGATCTACCTTGGTACAGTATGTGGATGATTTGCTGATTTTGCTCAACATCAGAAGATAATTGCAAAAAAGACACCTTTACCCTTTTAAAAGCACTAGCTACCAAGGCCATAAAGTACCAAAGGCCAAATTACACTGTGCAAACCCAGGTAACATACCTAGGGCATGTATTGAGTGGAACCTCGAGAAGATTATCAAATGACAGGGTGCAGGCTATTCTGAATGTTCCGAAACCAAGAACAAAGAAAGAAATGAGACGTTTCTTGGGGATGGCTGGGTATCGTAGACAATGGGTACCTGACTATGCAGTACTGGTTAGACACTGCTCGACATTATGTTTGACAAAGCACCGAGCAGATGGAGTGGACACCATAGGCAGAAGAAACGTTGGCTTGGTCAAAACAGTTCTGACACCGACACCAGCCTTAGGTTTACCTGATTATGACAGACTTTTATTTATATCCCATAAGAGAGATGGATTTGCACAAGCAGTACTAACACAGAAGGACGGTTACAAATGCGTCCATTAGCATATTACAGCACGAAACTAGACCCTGTGGCGCAGGATTTTCACCATGTTTGCGAGTGCTAGCTCATACGCTGTACAAAAAACAACTCAGATGTGATGAATCACCTTTAGTACTGCGAGTACCACACTGTGTAAGTGCTGTATTGTGAAAGCAAAACACAACACCTATCAGCAGTAAGAGCAATGACATAGACTGTGTTAATTCAAGCAAAGAATGTGGTAATCGAAAGATGTCCAACACTGAACATAGCGACCTTAATGCCAATCGCTGATGATAGAGAGGAACATAACTGCAAGGAAGTAATGACGAAAACTGCGACTTCCCGGACAGATTTAAAGGACATCCTGCTGCAAAACCCTGAAATGATAGTCTTTGTGATGGCTCATCGACAAAAGCAGCAGACGGTCATTACTATCAGATATGCAGTGTGCTCTGAAAGTGACATCTTGGAAAGTGGTAAGCTACCTCGACATTATTCTGCACAACAGGCAGAACTGTGTGCGCTAATTCAGCATGCAATCTAGCCAAGGATAGAAGTATAACAATATATACAGATTCCCAATATGTGTAGACGGTGGCACATGATGTATCGCACTTTGGAAAATAAAGGGGTCTATAACATTGCAAGGTACGATGCCTGGGTTGGCTTTGTGGTTAGGGTGGTGGCTTGGGATCATCAGGGTCCTGAGTTTGAGCCCGCTGGCCACTGAATTAAACATCAGGGGGGTTGGCTCAGCTGTCATCCTTCCGAGGTCGGCGAAATGAACACCAGTATACTGGTAATTATCCCTGCGTGTCGAAGGGGATTAAAGGTTGGCGTCAGGATGGCATCCAGCTGGAAAAAAAAAACATTGCCACAAGAAAGGTACCATGATTGGAGCCTGCAAAAAGCTAACACCTGCTCAGGGAAAGAGGCTTTAAAATGGTGTGATGAGATAACATCGAAAGGTACGCCAGTCAAAAATGGTCAAGTGATAGCAGAACTGTTAGAAGCGATTCACTGACCGAAACAATAGCGATAGTGAAATGCCAAGCACATACAAAACAAGAGATATGGTCTCAAAAGGAAATGCTTTCGCTGATTTAGCAGCAAAACAAGCAGCAAAAATCACAACAAATAGCAAATATGCTCGTCAAGGAGAAAAATGAGGAAGAGCGCTGACAATTGACGACATTGCAGCACTACAGGAGGCAACTGAGGCAGGTGAAAGAGCCAAGTGGGAGAAAATAGGTTTCTGTTATAACACAGAAACAAAAACTTTGGGTCTCAAAGAAGGTAAGGTGGTTTCCCGAAGCGCTTTTACCATGGCTTGCTCGTTGGCTCACGGAAGTGACCACACGAGCAAACGGGGGATGCAGAAGGAGGTGCTACGATCATGGCACACCCAGGATTTGCAGCTGTGGCAGAAAATTTTTGTCGAAGCTGTGTGTATTGTCAACACCATATGTTGGTAAAGTGTTTAAACAACCGGAAGGAGCTCATCTCTACCTTGGGGTCCTTTCGTCCATATTCAAATTGACTTTGTAACCATGCCAAAATACTGTACCGACTACTACATTTTGGTAGTAATCGATATGTTCACCAAATGGATTGAGCATATCCATGCAGAACATGTGATGCAGGACGGTGGCAAAGATTTTGCTCAAAGAGTACATTTGCAGTATGGATACTTACAAAATATCCAGTGATAAAGGATCACATTTTACATCGGATATTACTAAGGAATGCTGCAGAGCTTGAAAATCAAACAACGCTTCCACTGTCCATACCATCCGAGTCAGCGGGGCAAGTATAATGCCAGAATGGCATACTTAACCTCTAGAGCCCATGAAATGTTCTGGGTGAACAAAAAAATAACCCTGGGGCTCTAGAGGGTTAAGAACAAACTTGCCAAAATATGTGATGAAACGGGTTTGAAATGGCCAGAGCTATTCCTCTGCACTGATGTCAATGAGGTCAACGTAAACAGGCGCAGAGGATTGTTCCCACATGAAATATTGATGGGAGACCGATGCGAGTCCGGTAACTGCCCCATTAACCCTGAAACAGATGGACATACACATGATGGATGAAACAATGATTAACTTTTGTGTTGCCTTAACAAAGGTTGTGAAAGAATTCCACTCGCAGGTTAAACAAACGCCACCAGATCCAGCTGCGGAGGAACAATACGGCATCCAGCCTGGTGACTGGGTGTACATGAAGGTTTCAAACGAAAAAAACGCACTGAAGGCACGTTGCACCGGACCCCACCAGGTATTATTGGTCACTAACACAGCTGTCAAGTGCGAAGTAAGCAATCATGGACTACGCATCTCACTGCAAAAGAGCATACAGGAAGTTGTAACAAGAGAAAGGAAATCTGCAAGTGGGAAGAACGTTACCAGGGGTTCATGACATGTGTAGCAATGCTTTGATTAGCACATGCATAATTGTGATAATATGGACAATAACAGACAGAGAGGCATTATGGGAATGCCATAGAGAGCAGAAATGCTTGTAGGTCAAGAGCAAGGGAAACAAAGAAAGGATTATGACTGGAAACAGGCAGAAGAAGATAAGCATCGAGACCAATTGCATGAGAAAGTCGTATATGGGCCAAACACTTATTTGACCCTTCCATATAATTATGCACCCATGTGACACAGGATGGATGGAACGTAGACATTGTACGCCTGAAACGAGGCATAGTGTTACATGAAGGGATAACTGGACATCCACTGAACACTTTTTAGCAATATTTTTACAATAGCTAAAAGTATTAACAAGAGCAAGTGTTGGGTTTGCTCACAGCTCCCCCACTCATCCAAGCATGGACTGCCCCTCTCAGCAGTTCATTTTCAGGGAAGATATATGTGGGTACCTGGATCATAGACAGGCTAACCCAGTCTATCTAGAATAGAAGGGAAAGTAGGGGAAGAAAGGGCGAGAGTACAAGAGATAACAGTAACTGGGAAAAGGGGGGATACAAATGTACTGACTATTGGCACTGGTACTATCCTAAGTATCAGGTGAACGTAACTTTCTATATACAAGGGAAAGGGATGACGACACTCCCCGATATAGGACAGATTTTGCCTCACTATCTAGGGGGAGGATTAGAGAAATACCCACCGCATTTTGAGGTGATAAGTAGAGAGGAAGAAGATAAGTAATGAGGTGATCATAGTTTGCCTAGTAAGTAGAAAAGGAAATAGGCTTACTTGGGTAGCTCAACATGCCAATATTATGCCGAAGATGGGGAAGAAAGGTACCATTGGGGGACGAATTAGTGGAACAAGGATAAATAAAAGGATACGAATGAATAATTTCATGGAACCCCAGGCACTATTAAACGTACATATTTCATATGTGGGCATAGGACATATTCATGGTTACAGCTGGTGGACGGGATCTTGTTATTTAGGATATGTATACCCCAAATTCGTATTCTGACCATCACCTTTCATGTCACAGAATAAACAAGAGAGATATATTTCAGAACTGAACGATTTTTCATGATAGCCTTTCCCTTTTATGGTGGTGTGAAAGCTGCTAAAGAAACCATTACTTGGCAGCTTCTTTAGAGAAACTTGCCGAATGAAACTGCTGAGGGTTTTACCAAAGTAAATGCTGAAATGGTTGCCATACGGACAGTAGCTATGGCAATCGTATTGCCCTTGATGTCCTATTGGCTGCACAGGAGGTATGTGCAGTAGTAGGGTCAGAATGTTGTACCTATATCCCCGATAACTCAGAAGAAAATTGACGATCTGGCTGGGAAAATTAAAGTAGAAGGCGCCAAAATATCATGATTAAATAATGGATGGAACTTCGGGTCATGGTTGGAAAAGATGTTTGGTGGATGGGGAGTATGGATACTCCACATATTGTTCGTTGGATTTATGATATTCGTAGTATTGTTGTCATCATAGCGTGCATAAAAGTAATGATCGGTGTGTTTGTGAGAAAATTTGCCACAGTAATGAGGTAGCGCATTAAGTTTACCTGGACCACCATCTCTGAGCATCTATGGTGACCTGAAGATTCTGAAGATCCAGAAGATCCAGAAAACCCAAGAAAATGAAGAACCTAGTATAAAATTGAGTCAAGACACCGTGCCGGTGGAATCTTATGGAAAATATGAAAGTACAGACACCCGTGCCTTTGGACTGACAAAACCCCTTTTGAAAAGAATTCAACAATTGTTGCGAAAAGAACCAAAAGCAGATGGATGATTGTCATGAAGAGATGTGGAATCATAGAGATACCTTTAAAACTCAGGGGAAAAATAATTTGAGCGGCTTGCTCAAATTAAATCTGATTAGTATAATTTAAAAAGGCAATTGCCTATTGCATGTATAAGTCCGGTGTGCACAGGGTTCTTTCCTTCCCAAAATCGCCTGGGTGCCCCAACTCTGTGGGCATGGGGAGGTGGTGTCCCCAGGGGTTACATCCACTTGTAGGGTGTTAACCCCACACAGAGCGCAAGTTAGGTGACACGGGAAAAAAGCCTGCCGCTAGCAAAATGCCAATTTAGATTTTCAGTAAGTTGTCCTTACAGAACAAACCCTTCGGTTGTTCTGTGTGAACAAAGCAGGGAACTAAAGTGGATATATTGAATATTGTTATCTGTGACTAAAATTGCTCCTACAGATTTGGCGATGAGGATCGGATCTACAGCCTACATCCGAGAAGAGGAAGGGGCCTCTGTCTGGTAGTCAGCAAACACCGGCGAAAGTAAGAGGCCTCTGCTGGAGAAATGAGCTGTTTCTACCAGGCAGACTACCCACCTCTTCGCGGAGGTTGCGCAGTCCCGAAACCAGAATTAAAAACGAAAGGATATATATATATATATATACACAGAGCTGTTTGTTGAGCAAAATAAGACATTTAAAATTTTTATTTTAAGGGTATATTAAAAGGAATAAGAAAATATTTCTTTAAGACAGGATAACATCTTGGTATGCTTTGATAAAAGCGTCTAAGTGTCACGAGGTGGAGGACCAGAGACGTTGCACAGACGAGTTTGTCAAGTTGGGTAAACAGCCTAAAGACACTGTGTATTGGAAGACAGGATAACATCTTGATATGTTTTAATAAAAACGCCTTCATGTCACGAGGTGGAGGGCATAAGCGTTGCGTAGACGAGTTTGTGAAGTTGTAGTAAAACAGAGTAGAGGCACTGCGTATCGGATTAGAATCGCCGAATCGAGAGGGCGGATAGGCATAAGGAAAGAAATCGCTGTAAATAAAGGAGCGCTGATGAGTGCTCGAAGCGATTTAGTACAGTTCTGGGAAATTGACAACAAAAGGGAGTGGACAAGGATGTGCCCGCCTCGGGGTCAAATGCCGAGTACATGAACAAAACCTACGGGTCGAGCTCTGCAAAGGATTTAAAGATATGGGCAGAGTGGACCGATAAACAAAAATTTAGTTTTCCTGAAGGAGTGACATTTAATCGAGATAGAATCGAAAACTTAAGAAGATAACTAATCGAGAAAGAAAAAGACAGAACGACTCGAAAACTAGTCGACTGGAAAATCTTTGGCAGATGGGCTGAAGAGAGCCTTAAAAGAGAAGAATAAGCGAAGAGCACGAGTATAAAGGGGAATTTGAAAAACGCACAGGCTACCCTTAAAGAAGTACAGAAGATGTTGCCGGCGATAGCACCCCTCTCTCTACACAGAGCATGGGGAGGAAATATTCAAATGACAGCACCAGTAGTAGACGAGAGTGAGAGAGGAGGTACAAAAACAAATGCGACCTTTAAGGCCGCCGGGAACCCGTACAAGACAGAAGCGATGGAAATGTGTAAAATAATTGAAGACAATGAGCCAGCTGAGATGGAACTTGAAAGAGCATGTCCAATGATTGAACAAAGGATGTTAAACCCAGTAACAAATCAACATCAAAATTATTTAATTCATCGTGCGTGGAACCAGAGCGATTTACAAGCCATGAAGATGCAAATGAAAGATTATGATGATAATCCACAAGTATTCGTGGAACAAATACTGTATTACATTTATTCAAACAAAGCTACTCACGACGATGTGATTGGATTGATGACAACAGTATTGCCGGTCAAGATATGGCGGAAGACAAAAGAATTAGCCACGTGTCCGGATGCTGCACTGGCAGGAGAAACTGAGAGAGCTTATAATGCCCGAGTACAGCAATTACTTATTCATTTAAGAACGGCTATAAGCCCGCCTGAGATAAATTGGGGAAAGACACAAGGCTGCAAGCAGAGAAAAGATGAAGAGCTGGAAGAATTCATAAATAGATTGCGACAAGTTATTATTCAGCATTCAGGAATGAGCGTGGCTGCAATACCAGACGAGCAGTTAGCCAACTTGTTTGGAGAAGGACTGCTGCCATCAGTCGAAACAAATAAAGCTTGTCAAAATCGGATGGGAAAGTGAACCGCCAGCTCAGATGCTCGCAGCAGCGAAACATTGCTTCAAAGTGGTGTCAAAAAAACAGAAACTATTAAAAGTGGAAAATTTGCAAATGTTGATGATGGAGGATTATAAAAGAAAACTGTGAAAAGAAAAACGAGAAGAAGATGATCAGTGGGATTCAGATGACTGCTCGCGATACCAAAGAAAAGCGGAAGTACCAACAACTCCACGTGCGAGTCTGGCAGAAGACTCTGATGATGATGCAAGACCTTTCCCCATTGAGCCAAGTTGGAACACAAAGCTGAAATGGAGATGTGCGAAAAATAGTATGAGAGCGCCCCCTCGTGGACCGTCTCCAAGCCCAAATGCTTGTTACATTTGCGGGAAAACTGGACATTGGAAAAGAAAGTGTCCGCATAACCAAAGGCCAAGCAGGGATTCTCGAGTACAGTACAGAGAGCGATTGGGGGAACACCGACATGTGAGACAGCAAGAGAAACGGTATTGACATTACGAGAGTGGGTTAACCCAAACACTACCGTTATTAACAGTGACTCCTTCAAACGAGCCGACCTTAAATCTGAAGGTCAATGGAAAAATGTTTCATTTTTGATAGATACGGGAGCTACCCGCTTGAAAATTAGAAAGGATGTTATGCCCACTGTACCTTTTTCACACGAGTGCGCAAACGTGGTTGGAATTACTGGCATTATTGAAAAGATTCCGATAACACAAAAGCTGACGGTTGAATATGGACCTCCAGAAGTGCATCATGCCTTTTTACGAGCAGCAAATTCACCTGTAAATTTATTGGGACGTGATTTGCTTTGTTGCTTGGGATGAACAGTAAAATGCTCGGAAAATGGGGTGTATTTAAACATTTCAGAGAACAAAGAAACCCAAACCTTGGAAATGCTATCACGATCGATCGGGCCCACCTTGTATTGGTGGCGAGTACGTGGAGGAAATGTCCGAGAGATAACTGAGCAGAATATGGCAGAGTTAAAAACAATTCCAGATATAAAACGTTGGTTGGAGCCTCACGATGAAAACATAGGGGAAAATATGGCAGAATGGATTGAACCCCTACACTGCACAGCATACTGTGACGTTTCGGGAGGGGATGTGAATTATGCAAATGAAGTACAGAATGCGCTCGGTATGGAATTCAATATCGCAACCACTGATCTTTGGATTGGTAAGGAGGGGATTGGGTTAGAGGTAGAATTTACACAACAACAATGCGATTTGATGCACCAATCCATGAATATAATGCCGCATGTTACATTAATTGTCAAACAGTGTCAAACAGTACCCTTTACGTGAAGAGGCCAGAAAAGTAATCGCTCCGGTGATCGCGGCACTACTCGAGCAGGGGGCAATTAGAGAGATTGTCAGTGAGTGCAATACACCAATCTTGCCTGTAAAGAAGCCGGGTAAGCAGACGTGGCGATTTGTACAGGACCTGAGGGCGGTTAACAAATGCATAGTGTCAATCCATCCTGTGGTACCAAACCCAGTGACTATATTGTCATCAATCCTGTCCAATACAGTGTGTCACACCACAATTGACCTGAGTGGTGCGTTCTTCTCGATGCCAATCCATGAGGATTCGCAGAACCTGTTTGCTTTTACCTATGAAGGGGTACAGTACACTTGGACGATGTTGCCACAGGGCTTTGCGGATAGCCATACATTATTCTCGCGAGCACTCCACACGGATTTGAATGACGTGCTTACTGAAGGATCTACCTTGGTACAGTATGTGGATGATTTGCTGATTTGCTCAACATCAGAAGATAATTGCAAAAAAGACACCTTTACCCTTTTAAAAGCACTAGCTACCAAAGGCCATAAAGTACCAAAGGCCAAATTACAACTGTGCAAAACCCAGGTAACATACCTAGGGCATGTATTGAGTGGAACCTCGAGAAGATTATCAAATGACAGGGTGCAGGCTATTCTGAATGTTCCGAAACCAAGAACAAAGAAAGAAATGAGACGTTTCTTGGGGATGGCTGGGTATCGTAGACAATGGGTACCTGACTATGCAGTACTGGTTAGACCACTGCTCGACATTATGTTTGACAAAGCACCGAGCAGATGGAGTGGACACCATAGGCAGAAGAAAACGTTGGCTTGGTCAAAACAGTTCTGACACCGACACCAGCCTTAGGTTTACCTGATTATGACAAGACGTTTTATTTATATACCCATAAGAGAGATGGATTTGCACAAGCAGTACTAACACAGAAGGACGGTTACAAAATGCGTCCATTAGCATATTACAGCACGAAACTAGACCCTGTGGCGCAAGGATTTTCACCATGTTTGCGAGCTGCTAGCTCATACGCTGTACAAAAAACAACTCAGATTGTGATGACATCACCTTTAGTACTGCGAGTACCACACTGTGTAAGTGCTGTATTGTGAAAAGCAAAAACACAACACCTATCAGCAGTAAGAGCAATGACATATGACTGTGTTAATTCAAGCAAAGAATGTGGTAATCGAAAGATGTCCAACACTGAACATAGCGACCTTAATGCCAATCGCTGATGATAGAGAGGAACATAACTGCAAGGAAGTAATGACGAAAACTGCGACTTCCCGGACAGATTTAAAGGACATCCTGCTGCAAAACCCTGAAATGATAGTCTTTGTGGATGGCTCATCGACAAAAGCAGCAGACGGGTCATTACTATCAGGATATGCAGT
>CM068957.1:5664476-5684561 GCA_035128595.1 Eptatretus atami | reverse complement strand
CGCACACGGCCATCCATGTGATCTCAAAGAAAACGGGACTCATCGGACCAGGCGACCTTCTTCCACTGCTCCAAGGTCCAGCTCCGACGCTCGCGTGCCCATTGTAGGCACTTTCAACGGTGGACAGGGGCCATCATGGGCACTCTGACGGTGTGCGGCTTCGCAGCCCCATACGCAGCAGGGTGCGATGCACTGTGGATTGTGACACATTCCTCCTGTGACCACCATTAAAATTTTCTGTGACTTGTGCCACAGTAGACCTTCTGTCGGTTTGGACCAGACGGGATAGCCTTCGTTGCCCTCGCACATCGATGAGCCTTGGGCGCCAACACCCTGTCGCCGGTTTGGGGTTGTCCCTCCTCGGACCACTGTCGGTAGGTACTCACCACTGCTGACCAGGAGCACCCCACAAGCCTTGCGTTTTGAAAAAAAAAATTTGAAAAAAGTTTTTCCTTTTTTAACTTAAATCTTCAACTTCAATTGCTTTTCAAAACTGTAATCACGAATATTACAACTTGATTTGCAAAATAAATGTTTGAATTCTCCTTGGTGTAAATAATGACAACACGGCAACTCACGTACTTATCTTCAGGTGAAACAAGCCTGTCTCTCTCACGACGTGTGGTGAGGTGGTTTGAATTGCACAGTGGGAGTTGTTGAACTATGTGGAGGTGAGGTGTTCTTTATAACATGGCAATTACATGGTGGTGAGGTGTTTTAATAACATGGCGGTGAGGTGTCATAAATTATATGGTAGTATTTGTCCCAATGCAGCATCGTGTGGTGAGGAGAGCGTAGCGAGCGGATCCACGCTAGTGTGTGTGTGTGTGTGTGTTATATAAATATATAAATAAATAAATATATATATATATATATATATATATATATATATATATATATATATTACACATATATCCATCCATTGGGGACCATCTCTTGTGCGAGCGTTGGTGCTGCCTAACCAGTCTCCTTGGCTATTGGGCACAATCCTGGATGGGTCACCACTCCGACACAGGATACCAGCAAGCCTGCACTCATTTTGCCGACCTCGGAAGGATGACAGGCAGGGGTCAACCCCACCTGGTAATAATTCAACAACCGAGTGGGATTTGAACTCAGGATCCTCGATCCCAAACCCACCACCCTCACATATAAGCCAACACCAGGCATATATATATTGTTACGGCTGTGGAAATTCGCATACACCATGAAGGGCCCGTAGGTGAGATATCTCTAAGTACATGTGTAGTTAGCCCCAAACCCGTTTAGAGGGAATTAATGTGATTCATTCGGGCTGCGACGCTTTGAGTCAGTCGTTTTTCTTTTTCTATCTTTTATTTCAAACACACAACATTTCAACAACCACGCCATCCCCATTACAGCGCCAACCACACTGCCACCACGCCACCTCCACCATCTACGCTACTACATCTTCGCCACTACGAACGGCAAACAAAGGCGCCGAGGAGGAACTGCGAGGATGCGCAGTTTCCCCGCTGTTTCTTCCGTTGACTTCCCGCGCTTTGGAGTGACGGAAGAGCGATGCAGGTCAAAGGTCAAAGGTGAGAAAAGGTGGGGGCCTCTTTTTGGTGGAATAATGCTCTGGCTCCAAGCCAAAAACTGACTCCCTCGGCCCCCGACGGAGCGGGGTGGAGAGAAAGCGTGAGGGCACGCCCCTTCGAGAAGCTTCTCCAAGAAGCTCGAAGGAGCGGGGCCGAAAACGGCGGGGCGGAAGGGCGGAGTCCCGCGCGATAAAAGACGGACATGGGCGGAGCGCTTTTGGGTGGTGCTCTTGCTCTCTTCGTCCTCTTCCTGTCTTCCGGCTCGCTCTTCCTTTTCTCTTCGTGGTGGCTGCTGGCCTGGTCTTCTGTGGGCGGTCCCGAGACCCCGCTGGTGGGACGGAGCGTCTGCCATTCCACACACCGCGACCTCGAGCAACTACGTTCCCCCCCCCCTTCTATCCGCGCTGGAATAGCGCCGGAAACTCCGTCCGTGGCGTCGAGCGGCCAACACGTGCCGGCGCGAGGCACGCCGGAGAGGACTCGCCTACCACGCCAGGGCACGGAGTCGCGGCCAGGCGCGACCACGCCGACGGTCGCGGGAGAGGACTCACCAGCCAAAGGGAAGTCACCATTTTCTTTCGGGGTTTTTGTATGGATCTTGTGGCGCCGTGTCTTGTAAAGTATAACTATAAGTGTTGCCGTGTGTACGCGTTAGTCGGTCGTATTACATTTGCTTTTTGTGCATAATTGTTTTAATTGCTATATGTGCATTTTTCATTCCTGTATGGCTGTATATGTGTGCTCTCCGTGTGTCGTGTAAATAAAGTGCTTGCATGTTGAACTGTGCCCGTTTCGCTTTGTCTTTTCTCCATTGACTCTCCATCCTGCTTCACGTAAAGGGTTCGTAGCGGGTGCAAGATCCCGGTAATTAACTGAACCGTCAAGGTCGACGATAACACGCTCGGTTATCCCGATAGTACGGAACGGGCCGCCAAGCGGCTCGTGTCCGGAGTCGACCTGCGGCGAGGTACGATCGCCCGTTTACCATCCGCGTGGGTACTTAGGTAGGTCGAGTTTGGCGAACAACCCTATCCTACGCGGGTGGCCGATTGGCACGATTGTGGTGAGGTCGAAAGGCCCACCCGTGACTGGCTCCGGGCGATAGTTCCCGGAGGGTCACGACTGAATTGTCCGTCCGGTGGGCGATGCGGTCGCCGATTCGAGTGACGCGGCCGCCGCACGCCGGCGGGCGCGAATTCGCAACACTGGTGTCCGGGAGTGGGATTCGAATCCCTCCCGCCTCCAAGCTAAATTCACGGGGAATCGGTTCAGGGGTGAGAGGAGCGACCCCCGATTCCCTCCAAATTACAAGCAGGCCAAATTAACCCCTTACGAGAAATAAGATGGAGTCTCAAGGCGAGCGGGTGCCGGGTATTAGAAATGTATATGTGTAGTAATGTAGGATCCATGGTCCAGGATGAAATCCCCGTGCAGGAAATGCTTATGGTGCAGGATGAATTTCTCCAACCGAACCTAGAACCGAAATGGGCGCCGGCAGCGGCAGAGGCCGCGGTGTATGACACCTCCCCTCCCCCCTCCGCCAAAACCCCCGATCCTGGCCGAATCGGCTCAGCCGAGTGTACCCGACATGGCCCAGCTATGCGCCATGCTGGCAGGAATCAGTGAGGGCATGCAAGAAATGAAAACGAATGCGCAACAAATGAAAAACGAAATAAAAGGCATGAACGGAAAAATGGATGGAAATACGCAACAAATGAACGAAATAAAAACAAATGTGTGTAGGATGAATAATCAAATGAATGCGAATTTACAACAGGTGAAGAACGAATGGAAAACAAAATGGAAAAAATGCGGGGTGAGATGCAGCAAATGGGCCGAAGCCTGCAGGCGGGCATGAAGGCAATAACCGGGGAGCTCAAAATGGCGACGCCACGTGTGGGGGACGAACGAGCTGGGAGGGAGTGCAACGGTTGTCAGGCCCGCAGTGGAGGCGGGTGAGGACAAAATAATTCGGGAACGTGCACGAGGGAGATAAGACACGAGGTGAAAGGAATTGGGAGGGAGAGAAAAGAACAATTAAGACGGAAAGCAAGAATGAGGTACGCGGAGATCTGTGAAAGAGCAAGGAGTGAAACAGAGGGAAGGACGGAGCGACTTAAAGAGAAAGCAAGGTTGACCTACGTAAAGATAAAGGAAAGACGCCAGAAAGAAGCAGAGACTAATAGACACGAGGTGACGACAAAGGAAATAAAAATAGTGGAGACACGGGAGATGGGAACGGTAAAGGAGAGACTACACGATGAAGACGGGGGTAAAGACGAGCACGCACACACAGAGTTAGTGGAGGACGATGAGGGGAGCTGGCAGAATGTGTCGTGACCCGGTGCGAGCAGCTGAATGGCCTCCTCCAGGGACGAGGGGGCGGGTGCTGTAGACGGGTGCATGCAGCTTGGGGGGGAAAGAGGCCCGGAACCCTTGTGGGGACACGAATCCCCAGTGTGATTGTCCCGGTGTGTGAGGTGAAAGGTGTGAGTGCGGCCCCTGGGTGGAAGCGACCCCGTGTGTGAGTGGTTGTTTGAGGTGTGCCGGAGTGCGTGCTTCCCAGCACGCCGTGTGTTCAAGGGGCACCGCAGGTGGAAGAGGCCACGTGCGCGCAGGAAACGGCACGCGTTGCGAACAGCCGTGTGGAGTGAGGCACGGTGTGGGAGTGAGGCACCGCGGGCGAGTGCACCCGCGTGTGTGAGTGGTATTGTTTGTGTGAGGGAAATGGCACGAGTGATGAGCGGCCGAGTGTGAGAGAGACCGTGTGTGTGAGAGAGCGGTACGTAAGGGAGATGACGGTGGGCATGTGCGAACATGCAGCCGCGTCTCCGGTGTGAGTGTAATGTCGTGGTGTGTGAGCCTCGTGACACGTGGGAGTGCGTGTGTCGAACGGAGACGACGGCGACAGAGGGACAAAAGCCGAGTAGCGCCGTAGATGTATTGAGAACCGCGCCGGGTTCACCCAGCGGCGAGCGCGAGGTCCGTGCTGTGCAACGCACGAGGCCGCCACGTGCTCGCTTGCGGAGTGAAACCCGGTCCGCGAAACGCCAGCGGTGGATTTGCCAATCCCGTAGACGGACAAAGTTTAGGCAGGATTCGAATTTGGACGCACGGGTTCTCCACGCGAGCTTGTGTTAAGCTCCAACGGGCAGAGCACATGTGTTCGCGTGGGGAGCCCCTCGGAGTGCGAGGTTTGCTTTTGTGGTGCGCACCGTGACGTCATGGCTGCACGTGGGGTTGGAATCCGGCAGGAGGGGTATCCCTGCCGGATGGTACCGTCCAAGAGGGACGAGGTACGCGTGCAGCTGCATGACGTCATGGGCAGGTGCAAAGTGCGCGAGCTGCCGATCTCTCTTCATCGGACCAGGCGACCTTCTTCCACTGCTCCAAGGTCCAGCTCCGACGCTCGCGTGCCCATTGTAGGCACTTTCAACGGTGGACAGGGGCCATCATGGGCACTCTGACCGGTGTGCGGCTTCGCAGCCCCATACGCAGCAGGGTGCGATGCACTGTGGATTGTGACACATTCCTCCTGTTGACCACCATTAAAATTTTCTGTGACTTGTGCCACAGTAGACCTTCTGTCGGTTTGGACCAGACGGGATAGCCTTCGTTGCCCTCGCACATCGATGAGCCTTGGGCGCCAACACCCTGTCGCCGGTTTGCGGCTCCTCGGACCACTGTCGGTAGGTACTCACCACTGCTGACCAGGAGCACCCCACAAGCCTTGCGTTTTGAAAAAAAAAATTTGAAAAAAGTTTTTCCTTTTTTAACTTAAATCTTCAACTTCAATTGCTTTTCAAAACTGTAATCACGAATATTACAACTTGATTTGCAAAATAAATGTTTGAATTCTCCTTGGTGTAAATAATGACAACACGGCAACTCACGTACTTATCTTCAGGTGAAACAAGCCTGTCTCTCTCACGACGTGTGGTGAGGTGGTTTGAATTGCACAGTGGGAGTTGTTTTGAACTATGTGGAGGTGAGGTGTTCTTTATAACATGGCAATTACATGGTGGTGAGGTGTTTTTAATAACATGGCGGTGAGGTGTCATAAATTATATGGTAGTATTTGTCCCAATGCAGCATCGTGTGGTGAGGAGAGCGTAGCGAGCGGATCCACGCTAGTGTGTGTGTGTGTGTGTGTTATATAAATATATAAATAAATAAATATATATATATATATATATATATATATATATTATATATATATATATTACACATATATCCATCCATTGGGGACCATCTCTTGTGCCAGAGCGTTGGTGCTTGCCTAACCAGTCTCCTTGGCTATTGGGCACAATCCTGGATGGGTCACCACTCCGACACAGGATACCAGCAAGCCTGCACTCATTTTGCCGACCTCGGAAGGATGACAGGCAGGGGTCAACCCCACCTGGTAATAATTCAACAACCGAGTGGGATTTGAACTCAGGATCCTCGATCCCAAACCCACCACCCTCACAATTAAGCCAACACAGGCATATATATATTGTTACGGCTGTGAAATTCGCATTACACCATGAAGGGCCCGTAGGTGAGATATCTCTAAGTACATGTGTAGTTAGCCCCAACCCGTTTAGAGGGAATTAATGTGATTCATTCGGGCTGCGACGCTTTGTCAGTCGTTTTTCTTTTTCTATCTTTTATTTCAAACACACAACATTTCAACAACCACGCCATCCCCATTACAGCGCCAACCACACTGCCACCACGCCACCTCCCACCATCTACGCTACTACATCTTCGCCACTACGAACGGCAACAAAGGCGCCGAGGAGGGAACTGCGAGGATGCGCAGGTTTCCCCGCCTGTTTCTTCCGTTGACTTCCCCGCGCTTTGGAGTGACGGAAGAGCGATGCAGGTCAAAGGTCAAAGGTGAGAAAAGGTGGGGCCTCTTTTTGGTGGAATAATGCTCTGGCTCCAAGCCAAAAACTGACTCCCTCGGCCCGGACGGAGCGGGTGGAGAGAAAGCGTGAGGGCACGCCCCTTCGAGAAGCTTCTCCAAGAAGCTCGAAGGAGGCGGGGCCGAAAACGGGGCGGGGCGGAAGGGCGGAGTCCCGCGCGATAAAAGACGACATGGCGCGGAGCGCTTTTGGGTGGTGCTCTTGCTCTCTTCGTCCTCTTCCTGTCTTCCGGCTCGCTCTTCCTTTTCTCTTCGTGGTGGCTGCTGGCCTGGTCTTCTGTGGGGCGGTCCCGAGACCCCGCTGGTGGGACGGAGCGTCTGCCATTCCACACACCGCGACCTCGAGCAACTACGTTCCCCCCCCCTTCTATCCGCGCTGGAATAGCGCCGGAAACTCCGTCCGTGGCGTCGAGCGGCCAACACGTGCCGGCGCGAGGCACGCCGGAGAGGACTCGCCTACCACGCCAGGGCACGGAGTCGCGGCCAGGCGCGACCACGCCGACGGTCGCGGGAGAGGGACTCACCAGCCAAAGGGAAGTCACCATTTTCTTTCGGGGTTTTTGTATGGATCTTGTGGCGCCGTGTCTTGTAAAGTATAACTGTATAAGTGTTGCCGTGTGTACGCGTTAGTCGGTCGTATTACATTTGCTTTTTGTGCAAATTGTTTTAATTGCTATATGTGCATTTTTCATTCCTGTATGGCTGTATATGTGTGCTCTCCGTGTGTCGTGTAAATAAAGTGCTTGCATGTTGAACTGTGCCCGTTTCGCTTTGTCTTTTCTCCATTGACTCTCCATCCTGCTTCACGTAAAGGGTTCGTAGCGGGTGCAAGATCCCGGTAATTAATCTGAACCGTCAAGGTCGACGATAACACGCTCGGTTATCCGATAGTACGGAACGGGCCGCCCAAGCGGCTCGTGTCCGGAGTCGACCTGCGGCGAGGTACGATCGCCCGTTTACCATCCGCGTGGGTATTAGGTAGGTCGAGTTTGGCGAACAACCCTATCCTACGCGGGTGGCCGATTGGCACGATTGTGGTGAGGTCGAAAGGCCCACCCGTGACTGGCTCCGGGCGATAGTTCCCGGAGGGTCACGACTGAATTGTCCGCCGGTGGGCGATGCGGTCGCGATTCGAGTGACGCGGCCGTCCGCACGCCGGCGGGGCGCGAATTCGCAACACTGGTGTCCGGGAGTGGGATTCGAATCCCTCCCGCCTCCAAGCTAAATTCACGGGGAATCGGTTCAGGGGTGAGAGGAGCGACCCCCGATTCCCTCCAAATTACAAGCAGGCCAAATTAACCCCTTACGAGAAATAAGATGGAGTCTCAGGGGAGCGGTGCCGGGGTATTAGAAATGTATATGTGTAGTAATGTAGGATCCATGGTCCAGGATGAATCCCCGTGCAGGAAATGCTTATGGTGCAGGATGAATTTCTCCAACCGAACCTAGAACCGAAATGGGCGCGGGCAGCGGCAGAGGGCGCGGGTGTATGACACCTCCCCTCCCCCCTCCGCCAAAACCCCGATCCTGGCCGAATCGGCTCAGCCGAGTGTACCCGACATGGCCCAGCTATGCGCCATGTGCTGCAGGAATCAGTGAGGACATGCAAGAAATGAAAACGAATGCGCAACAAATGAAAAACGAAATAAAAGGCATGAACGGAAAAATGGATGGAAATACGCAACAAATGAACGAAATAAAAACAAATGTGTGTAGGATGAATAATCAAATGAATGCGAATTTACAACAGGTGAAGAACGGAATGGAAAACAAAATGAAAAAATGCGGGGTGAGATGCAGCAAATGGGCCGAAGCCTGCAGGCGGGCATGAAGGCAAATAACCGGGGAGCTCAAAATGGCGACGCCACGTGTGGGGGACGAACGAGCTGGGAGGGAGTGCAACGGTTGTCAGGCCCGCAGTGGAGGCGGGTGAGGACAAAATAATTCGGGAGACGTGCACGAGGGAGATAAGACACGAGGTGAAAGGAATTGGGAGGGAGAGAAAAGAACAATTAAGACGGAAAGCAAGAATGAGGTACGCGGAGATCGTGAAAGGACAAGGAGTGAAACAGAGGGAAGGACGGGAGCGACTTAAAGAGAAAGCAAGGTTGACCTACGTAAAGATAAGGGAAAGACGCCAGAAAGAAGCAGAGACTAATAGACACGAGGTGACGACAAAGGAAATAAAAATAGTGGAGACACGGGAGATGGGAACGGTAAAGGAGAGACTACACGATGAAGACGGGGGTAAAGACGAGCACGCACACACAGAGTTAGTGGAGGACGATGAGGGGGAGCTGGCAGAATGTGTCGTGACCCGGTGCGAGCAGCTGAATGGCCTCCTCCAGGAACGAGGGGGCGGGTGCTGTAGACGGGTGCACGTGCAGCTTGGGGGGAAAAGAGCCCGGAACCCCTTGTGGGGACACGAATCCCCAGTGTGATTGTCCCGGTGTGTGAGGTGAAAGTGTGAGTGCGGCCCCGTGGGTGGAAGCGACCCCGTGTGGTGAGTGGTGTGTTTGCGAGTGTGCCGGAGTGCGTGCTTCCGCAGCCGTGTGTTAAGGGGCACCGCAGGTGGAAGAGGCCACGTGCGCGCAGGAAACGGCACGCGTTGCGAACAGCCGTGTGGGAGTGAGGCACGGTGTGGGAGTGAGGCACCGCGGGCGAGTGCACCCGCGTGTTGAGTGTATGGTTTTGTGTGAGGGAAATGGCACGAGTGAGTGAGCGGCCGAGTGTGAGAGAGACCGTGTGTGTGAGAGAGCGGTACGTAAGGGAGATGACGGTGGGCATGTGCGAACATGCAGCCGCGTCTCCCGGTGTGAGTGTAATGTCGTGGTGTGTGAGCCTCGTGAACGTGGGAGTGCGTGTGTCGAACGGAGACGACGGCGACAGAGGGAACAAAGCCGAGTAGCGGCCGTAGATGTATTGAGACCGCGCCGGGTTCACCCAGCGGCGAGCGCGAGGTCCGTGCTGTGCAACGCACGAGGCCGCCACGTGCTGCTTGCGGGAGTGAAACCCGGTCCCGGAAACGCCACCGGTGGATTTGCCAATCCCGTAGACGGACAAAGTTTAGGCAGGATTCGAATTTGGACCGGACGGGTTCTCCACGCGAGCTTGTGTTAAGCTCCAACGGGCAGAGCACATGTGTTCGCGTGGGGAGCCCCTCGGAGTGCGAGGTTTGCTTTTTGTGGTGCGCACTGGTGACGTCATGGCTCACGTGGGGTTGGAATCCGGCAGGAGGGGTATCCCTGCCGGATGGTACCGTCCAAGAGGGACGAGGTACGCGTGCAGCTGCATGAAGTCATGGGCAGGTGCAAAGTGCGCGAGCTGCGAGTTGCCGCGCTGGTGCTGCGCGATGAAAAAAAAAAAGCAAGCCTCGCTTTCGGGTGAACAGGATTCCCCGGGCATGGGGTGGAAGACCCCTTGGCCAGGGCACAGGATGGAACTAGTTAGGGGGTGGGTTAGTGTTAGCTAGACCGGCTCCATGGGGCAGGGGTAAGTCCTCATGGGGCCCGTGGAATGGATTAGTTAGAGGATTGTAGATGAGATTTAGGTTGGAAATGATTTATGGGAATTATTTTTGAGGACAGTGACAGACAGTGAGTGTGTAGAGGGGACGTAGCTTAGCTACGTAGTGTTAAATGGAACGTGCTGTAGTTTAAGGGACGACGTGGGAGCACGACGTTAGTAGGGGATTTAGTAAGCAGGGATGGCAGAGTTCGGCGATGTGTGTGAGTTGAAGAGTTGTGTGGAGACATGTTGAGTGAGTGAGGCCAGCGGGTCTGTGTGTATGGAGCGA
Source organism: Eptatretus atami (assembly GCA_035128595.1). NCBI lineage: Eukaryota > Metazoa > Chordata > Myxini > Myxiniformes > Myxinidae > Eptatretus > Eptatretus atami. The sequence continues at coordinate 5,674,291 of CM068957.1, read as the reverse complement.
ATGGGGAATGCATGGTGCGATGAGTGATTGGGGGGAGGAGTGACTCCCGCCAAGGGACCCGGGGTCAGTGTAAAGTGAGTTAGTGGGTTAGTTAAATTAACAAAAAATGGAAGTCGTTTTGTTGTTGGTGGGAATGTAGGCTCGAAACCGTTTGGAGGGGTGCAGGAACCCTGTTGACGGGCTGGGAGCCGTGGCTGCGAAAGGTGAGTATCGCTGAGTGGGTACCCCGGGCACCGGGCTAGTCGGCCGCGGTAGGCCAAGGGCCCATGGGGGGCCGGGATAGCGTAGTGGGCACGGGTGCGCCCGCATGATGCGGGGGCCCGGGGCGCCATTAGCCGCGTGGGCAGTGTTGTGGGCATGGGTGACCCTCGGAAAGGGGCCCGGGAAGCCAGCCTGCCACGTGAGCGTTTCAGGGAGTCGCCATGGAGGGGCACTCCCCGGTGTTTAGGGAGCTGGTAGGCTCGGAAGCAGTGTAGTGTCCGGGGGTGCCATCCGTCGGAGAATCGGCAGAGGGTCGTGTGCCTGCCAAGGGAGCCACGCGTCCCAGCCATGAGACCGTGTGAGGGCACGGGCGGAAAATTGGGGGGCAAGGCCCAAATTGTGAGGAACACCAACACAGGCGACGGGAATCTGGGTTGCTAGAACCGATAGTTTAAGCGAGAGGCGCTTGTTTGAAAGCCCCGGGTAGTTTAAAGGTTAATGGTTAGGGTAGATTAGGAAGTGTACCCCTCCGCACCATCCATCCCTTCGCTCTCGTTGTGGGCCGCTGGACCCACTTTGTGTTATAGATCGCTGAAGTCTGGGGAGCCATCCTGAGCTTAGATTGGGGCCTGGCAGCGCTATCTTGTATGTTTCCTTTCTCTTCGTGCCTCACCCTTTCTGTCCTTATTTGTTCGGGCTAACCTATCTCGTCCTAGTCTCTAGTTATCTACCAACTCCTAACGTCCCCTTCCCTGGAGGGGAATAGGGAGCACGCTAGCAAGCGTCCTGTGCCGGGCCCATCTCAGCCTAGATGGCTCCCAGCTTCCGTTATAACACAACAGTGGGCCAGCGGCCACAACGGAGCGAGGGATGGATGGTGCGGAGGGGTACACTTCCTAATCTACCTAACCATTAACCTTTAAACTACCCCGGCGCGCGGTTTTGTTTTGCTCGTTCTCAGTCGCATTTATCTCCCTTGTCTTTACTTCTCTTCCTCCTTGGTTCTCCTCTCTGGGCTGTGGTTTCACCCTCCTTCCTTTTGTTCGTCTCTCTTCTGCTGGTTCCCTATTCCATCTTTTCTCTCTCTCCTCCCCCCCTCTACCTTCGCCTCTTGCTGCTCTTCTTTGCCGGCAGGGTTCTCCTGTTCCGGGTTTTTTTTTGGCGGCTGTGTTTGCCTGCTGAGTCGCTGGCCGTCGGGGTCCTGCGCTTCTGCGGTAGTGGTGGGTCGTGGCCCAGCCTCGGCGCGGGTCAGGACGTGTGGTTGGGTTCCGGTGGCCGTGTATGCAAATCTCTCCAACTTTGTCCGCGTGTCCGTCGGGGTTTCGCAGCGGCAGTGGCGGCTGTGCGTTGCCGGGGGCGTGGGTGGGGTTCCTCGGGCTTTTGCTTGCGTGTCGTGGGCGGTCGCGCTCGGCGGTGTGTGCACTGTTCTTCGGGTTTTCCGGTCTTGGAGGTGTTTCTCATCCACGGTGTCCGGGTTGTGTGTCGGTGCGGTTCGGTTTTCCGGTGTCTTCAGTCTGCCACCGCTGGGAGCCGCCTTCCGGCCCTTCGCATTCACAGCACGGGTCTTCACATCAGGTTTGCACTTTCACAGACGGGACAATTACACGGGGTGGGTCCAAAGGTTGGGTCTTTTCAGTGCGTCTCGTGGGGTGGGTACTTTGCTCGGTTGGTGGGTGTTTTAGTAGTTTTGTCTCTTGTAATCTGCTCTTGTATCGTTTGGTTTCTTCTTTGTAGGTCGTTTAGTCGTGTTCGTTTCTCTTGTCTTAGATTCTTATTTTGTTGTTTGTTCTTTTTCTCACCATTCTTACTGGTTTATTAGTGCCGTTCCGATATTTTTGTTCACGATCCATGGGGGACGGTTGCTCAGCTGTTGCCACAGTGGTGCATTTTGAGTCCGTTATTGCCATCCGTGCAGCTCGGCATTGCGATTCACGATTTTTTCATTTTGTTTCATTCGTTTTACCTGTTGTTAAATTCATTATTGATTATTATCATCACTTTGTTTTATTTGTTATTTGTTGGTATTTCACATTTTCGTTTGCTTTATTTGTTTCTTTGTGCGCATTCGTATTTTTTGCATGTCTGATTCTGGGGCCACAGGCGCATAGCGGGCCATGGGAACTAGCTGGCCGATTGGCAGGAGGGGGTTTTGGCGGAGGGGGAGGGGAGGTTACACGCGGCTCTGCGCTCGCGGCCTTCGTTCTAGTCGGTTGGAAATTCATCCTGCACATAACTTTCCGCAGGGGATTTCATCATGGAATGGATCCTACATTATAACTATCATTTCTAATACCACGCACCGCGCTCGCACTTGAGACTCCATGCTTATTTCTCGTAAGGGTTAATTTGCCTGGTGTAATTTTGGGAGGGAATCGGTCGCTCCTCTCACCCCTGACGATTCCCGGAATTGTAGTTTTGGAGGTCGGGAGGGATTCGATCCATCGACCAGTGTTGAATCTCGCGCGCTCGTGCGGACGGCCGCGTCACTTCGATCGCGGACCGCATGCCACCGGACTCGGAAATTCAGTCGTGACCCCCGGGATATCCGCCCGGAGCCAGTCCGGGTGCTTCGCCTCACCAATCTGCAACGGCACCCGCGTAGGAATAGGTTGTTCGCCAAACTCGACCTCTAAGTACCCACGCGGATGGTAAAGGGGCGATCGGGTACTTCGCCGCAGGTCGACTCCGGAGCCGCCTTGGGCGGGCCTTCCGTACTATCGGGATAACCGAGCTTGTATCGTCGATTGACGGTTAGATTAATTACCGGGATCTTGCACCGTACGAACCCTTACGTGAGCAGATGGAGATCCATGGAGAAAAGACAAAGCGAAACGGGCACAGTTTAACATGCAAGCACTTTATTTTCCGACAACACGGAGAGCACACATATACAGGCCATACAGGAATGAAAATGCACATATTGCTTAATAACAATTATGCACAAAAAGAAATGTAATACGACCGACTAACGCGTACACACGGCAACACTTACGTTATACTTACAAGACACGGCGCCACAAGTCATACAAAAACCCGAAAGAAAATGGTGACTTCCTTTGGCTGGTGAGTCCTCTCCCGCGACCGTCGGCGTGGTCGCGCCTGGCCGCGACTCGTGCCCTGGGTGGTAGGCGGTCCTCTCCGCGTGCCTCGCGCCGGCACGTGTTGGCGCTCGACGCACGAGACGGAGTTTCCGGCGCTATTCAGCGCGCGATAGAAGGGGGGGGGAGTAGTTGAATGAGGTCGCGGTGTTGTGGATGGCAGACGCTCCGTCCCACCAGCGGGTCTCGGGACCGCCCCACGAAGACCAGGCCAGCAGCACCACGAAGAGAAAGGAAGAGCGAGCCGGAAGACAGGAAGAGGACGAAGAGAGAAGAGCACCACAAAGCGCTCCGCCCATTCCGTCTTTTATCGCGCGGACCTCCGCCTTCCCCGCCCCGTTTTCGGCGCCTCCCTTCGAGCTTCTTGGAGAGCTTCTCGAGGGGGTGCCCACGCTTTCTCTACCCGCTCCGTCCGGGGGCCGAGGGAGTCAGTTTTTGGCTTGGAGCCAGAGCATTATTCCACAAAAGAGGCCCCACCTTTTCCACTTTGACCTTTGACTGCTCGCTCTTCCGTCACTCCAAAGCGCGGGGATCCAACGGAGAACAGCGGGGAACTGCGCATCCTCGCGAGTCCTCCTGGCGCTTTGTTTGCCGTTCGTAGTGGCGAAGATGTAGTGCGTAGATGTGGAGGTGGCGTGTGGCAGTGTGGTTGGCGCTGTAATGGGATGGGTGGTTGTTGAAATGTTGTGTGTTTGAATAAAGATAGAAAAGAAAACGACTGACTCAAAGCGTCGCAGCCCGAATGAATCACATTAATTCCTCTAAACGGGTTTGGGGGCTACTACAAACATGTACTTAGAGATATCTCACTACGGGCCCTCATGGTGTAATGCGAATTTCACCAGCGTAACATATATATTGCCTGGTGTTGCTTAATGTTGAGGGTGGTGGGTTGGGATCGAGGATCCTGAGTTCAAATCCACTCGGTTGTTGATTATTCCAGGTGGGTTGACCCGCTGTCATCCTCCGAGGTCGGCAAATGAGTGCAGGCTTGCTGGTATCTGTGTCGGAGTGGTGACCCATCCAGGATTGTCTGCCAATAGCCAGGAGACTGGTTAGGCAGCGACAACGCTCTGCACAGTAGTAAATGGTTTCATGCCTTGTTCCTGTTTTTTTGGTCACTGTGTGTTTTTTTCTTTTTTTTTCCCTTTTTTTTGTTTTTTTTTACTTTTATTTTTTTTTTTTGTTTTTTTCCTCCTCGGCACAGGACGCTAGCTCTCCCTTATTCCCCTCCGGGAAGGGAACGTAGGGGTTGGGAGTAGACTAGGACAAGAGATAGGTTAGCCGAACATGACAGTAAAGGGGGTTAGGGGACGATTTATAGTGGGGAAGGGATGAAAATAAAAACAAACAAAAAATAAGTTGGGGGCTAAATTGGGTTTTTACAAATTAAGGGAGTGGGTATAGACAGTGACAGGCAAAGGCGATAGGTGGGAGAGACAGTAGGTAGGTCCGAGCCCGCCTTCTGAGTGGCCAGCACCACCGCACTCCCTCCACCAACCTCCACTGAAAGGCAAAGGCCGGCCCACTTCGTCGGCTTGGTTTTGCTGCAAGGCCTGTGCCGGTCGGATCGCCCGACGGCTGTGTTACTTCAAGGCCTGTGCCGGCCAGTTCATCTGCCGGCTGTTTGCTACAGTGGCCCTGTTTTGTCATGCCTTGCCTGTTCACCTTTGCCATGCCATGCCCACTGCCCCTGTTCACCAGCCCCGTTCAATTTTGCTTTGCCCCCCCCCCTGTTCATTGCCATGTGCGCCAGGATCGTCGCAACAGTTTGCAAGCTGCAAGAACTGTCCTGTTGGCAGCTACAAACACGGGCCTGCAGTGGCGGCCCGTGCGCCGGTTCAACGTTGACTTTTGTTTTGCTCCCGCAGAGTCCATTGATCCTGGCCATGGAGTAGTGTAAATTATAAGGTTAAGGTGTTAAGTTGTATTGTAATATGAGTGCGCCCCCGGCATGTTATGTCTTAGCGCCGGCAATTTTATTTAAGTCGTCTGAGTGAGTGGGTTTGTTTAGTTAGTTACTCAGCCCTCAGGTTATTTATGTTGGGACACGAATACCATGAATGTCGCACTCAAGGGATCCGAAGGTAAAACGTACTAGGGAGAACTTACACATGATGGCACACGAGAATTTGACGACTCGGGACGAGTCTGTAAAAAGGGGAGGGGTAGTGTTATGGCTGTGGAATTCGCATTACACCATGAAGGGCCCGTAGGTGAGATATCTCTAAGTACATGTGTAGTTAGCCCCAAACCCGTTGTTTAGAGGGAATTAATGTGATTCATTCGGGCTGCGACGCTTTGAGTCAGTCGTTTTTCTTTTCTATCTTTTATTTCAAACACACAACATTTCAACAACCACGCCATCCCCATCACAGCGCCAACCACACTGCCACCACGCCACCTCCACCATCTACGCTACTACATCTTCGCCACTACGAACGGCAAACAAAGGCGCCGAGGAGGGAACTGCGAGGATGCGCAGGTTTCCCCCCTGTTTCTTCCGTTGACTTCCCCGCGCTTTGGAGTGGTAAGAGCGATGCAGGTCAAAGGTCAAAGGTGAGAAAAGGTGGGGGCCTCTTTTTGGTGGAATAATGCTCTGGCTCCAAGCCAAAAACTGACTCCCTCGGCCCCCGGACGGAGCGGGGTGGAGGGAAAGTGTGAGGGCACGCCCCTTCGAGAAGCTTCTCCAAGAAGCTCGAAGGGAGGCGGGGCCGAAAACGGGGTTGGGGCGGAAGGGCGGAGTCCCGCGCGATAAAAGACGGACACGGGCGGAGCGCTTTTGGTGGTCTCTTGCTCTCTTCGCCCTCTTCCTGTCTTCCGGCTCGCTCTTCCTTTTCTCTTCGTGGTGGCCGCTGGCGTGGTCTTCTGTGGGGCGGTCCCGAGACCCCGCTGGGGGACGGAGCGTCTGCCATTCCACACACCGCGACCTCGAGCAACTACGTTTCCCCCCCCCCCCCCCCCCCCCCCTTCTATCCGCGCTGGATTAGCGCCGGAAACTCCGTCCGTGGCGTCGAGCGGCCAACACGTGCCGTCGCGAGGCACGCCGGAGAGGACTCGCCTACCACGCCAGGGCACGGAGTCGCGGCCAGGCGCGACCACGCCGACGGTCGAGGGAGAGGGACTCACCAGCCAAAGGAAGTCACCATTTTCTTTCGGGGTTTTTGTATGGATCTTGTGGCGCCGTGTCTTGTAAGTAGAACTGTATAAGTGTTGCCGTGTGTACGCGTTAGTCGGTCGTATTACATTTGCTTTTGTGCATAATTGTTTTAATTGCTATATGTGCATTTTTCATTCCTGTATGGCTGTATATGTGTGCTCTCCATGTGTCGTGTAAATAAAGTGCTTGCATGTTTTTAACTGTGCCCGTTTCGCTTTGTCTTTTTCCATTGACTCTCCATCCTGCTTCACGTAAAGGTTCGGTAGCGGGTGCAAGATCCCGGTAATTAATCTGAAACCGTCGAGGTCGACGATAACCCGCTCGGTTATCCCGATAGTACGGAACGGGCCGCCCAAGCGGCTCGTGTCCGGAGTCGACCTGCGGCGAGGTACGATCGCCCGGTTTACCATCCGCGTGGGTACTTAGGTAGGTCGAGTTTGGCGAACAACCCTATCCTACGCGGGTGGCCGATTGGCACGATTGTGGTGAGGTCGAAAGGCCCACCGTGACTGGCTCCGGGCGATAGTTCCGGAGGGTCACGACTGAATTGTCTGTCCGGTGGGCGACGCGGTCGCGATTCGAGTGACGCGGCCGTCCGCACGCCGGCGGGCGCGAATTCGCAACAATATATATATATATATATATATATATATATATATATATATATATATATATATATATATATACGTATTATCTCAATTCACATCTGCATGTCACAAGATGTCTATTAATCACATACTCTTTGAACATCAGTTGCATGCTAGTGATCCGTACATCTATTAATTATGTACAATTGGAATGTACCTTTTAAACCTATCGACCCTTTAGACTGCTGAGACCCCTTAAGACCTTTGAAGACCCTTCAATACACCCAAGACTGTTTAGACCCAAAGAGCCCATAAGACCCTTTATACCCATAAGAGCCTTAAGACTCTTTCAACCCCAAAGATCCTTAAGAGCCCCAAGACCAACAAGCAACGTGCTTCGTGTATCACCTGTGCTTTATCTTTTGAAATAACACATGTTTGGACAACACCCATCTGTAGGTTGGACATCGATTGATCCAAGAACTTGGGTTTTCATCAAATTCTTCAAAAGACGTTTAGACAATTTCACAAGCAATAGAGCAAGAGGGTAAAGCCATTTATAGATAGCATGTGGAAAATTCAGAATGACCCTTTGCATATGCATGGCATAACCTTCCCACATGTACATAGGCACCCTTGTAGCCATATGACGCATTACAATCACGCTGCACAGGTCGTGTAGTCATGGAGCACGAAGATATGAAACAAATGAATTCATAAAGATGCATGTTTATTGACAATTATGCAATCAATTTCATTATGTGTGGTAGTGGAGGAGGGTTGGGCTAAGTTACCTTTTCCTTTGCTTGATTAAAAAAACAAGGACAAATGTGTCCAAGAGCAGCGTCCTAAAGGTTTTGTCGGCTAAAAAAAAAAATTTTTTTTTTTTAAAAACTAAAACAAAACAACAACAACTTCCGATATTTCGTCACTTGCCTTGATTAAGCCAATAGCGAAACCAGTCATAATGTATTTACGTATTTACGATATATCGTGTATTTCGAAATAATGTATTTACGAAATTACAATACGATAAATGGAATAATTTTTAAATAGTAACGTGAACTTTTCGAAACTTTAAAGCAAATGTCCGAATATATTTAAAAGTTCATGACTCGACGCTCTCAAAAGGCACCGTCTATGTGAGGATGTGTACATGTGCTTAGTATTTAAGGAATCCGGATCTTGTATATACAAGAGCCGAGTCCTAGAGATTAAGGTTTTGTCTTCACAAGAAGAAGGACAAATGTGTCCAAGAGCAGCGTCCTAAAGGTTTTGTCGGCTAAAAAAAAACAACAACAACTTCCGAATTTCGTCACGTGCCTTGATTAAGCCAATAGCGAGACCCGTCATAGTGTATTTACGAAATAAATAATGTATTTACGAAATAAATAATGTATTTACGAAATTACAATATATTAAATGAATAATCTTTAAATAGTAACGTGAACTTTTCGAAACTTTAAAGCAAATGTCCGAATATATTTAAAAGTTCATGATAGACGCTCTCAAAAGGCACCCTTAATGCGAGGATGTGTACAAGTGCTTAGTATTTAAGGAGATCCGGATCGTGTATATAAAGGAGCCGAGTCCTAATATAAAGGTTTTGTCTTCACAGGTAGAAGAAGAGAAGAAGAAGAAGAAGAAGAAGAAGAAAGAAGAGAAGAAGAAGAAGAACTAACGCCGAGCTCTATGTGAGCAGCGTTCGCTACGCAAGACGCTGCTAAAAACAACAATAAAATAAAATGCTATTCATCCAATAATGATGCTATGGTTTTAGACGCAAAGGCAATGGAGACTAGAAATTTAAAGAAAACTGCCATAGCACATCTTTTACGCACCTATATAGGAAGAACACATCTATAAACCTACCTGTGTATTATTCCGTGATTGTGGAGATGATGCAAGCCAGACAACGTTCCCAGCACCACAGCTGATATTTCTGTCTCCTGCAGAGGCTGTCTGCATGCTGAAAAAAACAAAGCATGCATTTGATGAACATTAAAACAAATCCAGCTATGAAACACCTGTTTTCTCATACCACTGGTGATTGTTAGAAAAATGGTTATGAAAAAAAATGAACAAGAAAAAACAAAACTCTCCATCCTGAAGGATCTCTCAACAATGTGTACCTTTTTTTATACAAAGTCGAGGCTCATGGAGGAGCTAGAACATAGAATAGATGTAGAAGTAACAGAACAGAAGAAAGTGCAGAAGAGAGTTGGGAACACACCATAACAGGGTTGAGGGACAAAATAGAGAAAGACTTGGACAAATGAGGGATGTGAGGAGGAATGGGGGTAGGAGAGATATTGAGTGTGTGCAAGATGGATACAGAAGCAAACTCTTAGGAAGGAAAGACTGGAAATTTGTAAAGAAGTGGGGTTGGAGGGTAATGGGGAGAAGGATCATGGTTTTGGATGGGAGATGATTTGAGAGAAGGTGGTGAGCAGCTGCTTCATTGGCAGACTTGGGTGGGGGGGGAGGGGGGGGGCTTTGATGCAAGAATAAAATTACTCATTGCATCAATCTTGATTCCCCTGTTGCATTGACAGTCTCAACCTTGTTCTCCATCGCCAGTGAGTGAAATCATAAGCTCATTTTGGGCTTCCCCGATAACACCAATTCTGTTCCTGAAAATGTAGTCCTGGACATTTTACCCCATGGCAAACATATTGTGACGGTTTGGCCCGAAAGAGGATGTCGTGCACCTCTCGGGCAGGTAAAAACACCCACAAATAATAGAATCAGTTACGTCACAGGAATGGT
>CM068957.1:5637617-5659640 GCA_035128595.1 Eptatretus atami | reverse complement strand
TATCCTGCCGGATGGTACCGTCCAAGAGGACGAGGTACGCGTGCAGCTGCATGACGTCATGGGCAGGTGCAAAGTGCGCGGCAGCTGCGAGTTGCCGCGCTGGTGCTGCGCGATGAAAAAAAAAAAGCAAGCCTCGCTTTCGGGTGAACAGGATTCTCCGGGCATGGGTGAAGACCCCTTGGCCAGGGCACAGGATGGAACTAGTTAGGGGGATGGGTTAGTGTTAGCTAGACCGGCTCCATGGGGGCAGGGTAAGTCCTCATGGGGCCCGTGGAATGGATTAGTTAGAGGATTGTAGTGAGATTTAGGTTGGAAATGATTTATGGAATTATTTTGAGGACAGTGACAGACAGTGAGTGTGTAGAGGGGACGTAGCCTAGCTACGTAGTGTTAAATGGAACGTGCTGTAGTTTAAGGGACGTACGTGGAGCACGATTAGGTAGGGGATTTAGTAAGCAGGGATGCAGAGTTCGGCGATGTGTGTGAGTTGAAGAGTTGTGTGGAGACATGTTGAGTGAGTGAGGCCAGCGGGTCTGTCTGGTGTATGGAGCGAATGGGGAATGCATGGTGCGATGAGTGATTGGGAGGAGTGACTCCCGCCCAAGGGACCCCGGGTCAGTGTAAAGTGAGTTAGTGGGTTAGTTAAATTAACAAAAATGGAAGTCGTTTTGTTGTTGGTGGGAATGTAGGCTCGAAAACCGTTTGGAGGGGTGCAGGAGCCCTGTTGACGGGCTGGGAGCGTGGCTGCGAAAGGTGAGTATCGCTGAGTGGGTACCCCGGGCACCGGGCTAGTCGGCCCGGTAGGCCAAGGGCCCATGGGGGGCCGGGATAGCGTAGTGGGCACGGGTGCGCCCGCATGATGCGGGCCCGGGGCGCCATTAGCCGCGTGGGCAGTGTGTGGGCATGGGTGACCCTCGGAAAGGGGCCCGGGAAGCCAGCCTGCCACTCGTGAGCGTTTCAGGGGAGTCGCCATGGAGGGCACTCCCGGTGTTTAGGGAGCTGGTAGGCTCGGAAGCAGTGTAGTGCCCGGGGTGCCATCGTCGGAGAATCGCAGAGGGTCGTGCCTGCCAAGGGAGCCACGCGTCCCAGCCATGAGACCGTGTGAGGGCACGGGCGGAAAATTGGGGGGCAAGGCCCAAAATTGTGAGGACACCAACACAGGCGACGGGAATCTGGGTTGCTAGAACCGATAGTTTAAGCGAGAGGCGCTTGTTGAAAGCCCCGGGTAGTTTAAAGGTTAATGGTTAGGGTAGATTAGGAAGTGTACCCCTCCGCACCATCCATCCCTTCGCTCTCGTTGTGGGCCGCTGGACCCACTTTGTGTTATAGATCGCTGAAGTCTGGGGAGGCCATCCTGAGGCTTAGATTGGGCCTCGGCACAGGACGCTAGCTCTCCCTTATTCCCCTCCGGGAAGGAACGTAGGGGTTGGGAGTAGACTAGGACGAGATAGGTTAGCCGAACAATGACAGTAAAGGGGGTTAGGGGACGATTTATAGTGGGGAAGGGATGAAAATTAAAACAAACAAAAAATAAGTTTGGGGCTAAATTGGGTTTTTACAAATTAAGGAGTGGGTATAGACAGTGACAGGCAAAGGCGATAGGTGGGAGGGAGACAGTAGGTAGGTCCGAGCCCGCCTTCTGAGTGGCCAGCACCACCGCACTCCTCCACAACCTCCACTGAAAGGCAAAGGCCGGCCCACTTCGTCGGCTGGCTTTTTGCTGCAAGGCCTGTGCCGGTCGGATCGCCCGACGGCTGTGTTACTTCAAGGCCTGTGCCGGCCAGTTCATCTGCCGGCGCTGTGCTACAGTGGCCCTGTTTGTCATGCCTTGCCTGTTCACCTTTGCCATGCCATGCCCACTGCCCCTGTTCACCAGCCCCGTTCAATTTTGCTTTGCCCCCCCCCCTGTTCATTGCCATGTGCGCCAGGATCGTCGCAACAGTTTGCAAGCTGCAAGAACTGTCCTGTTGGCAGCTACAACACGGGCCTGCAGTGGCGGCCCGTGCGCCGGTTCAACGTTGACTTTGTTTTGCTCCCTGCAGAGTCCATTGATCCTGGGCCATGGAGTAGTGTAAATTATAAGGTTAAGGTGTTAAGTTGTATTGTAAATATGAGTGCGCCCCCGGCATGTATGTCTTAGCGCCGCAATTTATTTTAAGTCGTCTGAGTGAGTGGGTTTGTTTAGTTAGTTACTCAGCCCTCAGGTTATTTATTTTTGGGGACACGAATACCATGAATGTCGCACTCAGGGATCCGAAGGTAAAACGTACTAGGGGAGAACTACACATGATGGCACACGAGAATTTGACGACTCGGGACGAGTCTGTAAAAAGGGAGGGGTAGTGTTATGGCTGTGGAAATTCGCATTACACCATGAAGGGCCCGTAGGTGAGATATCTCTAAGTACATGTGTAGTTAGCCCCAAACCCGTTGTTTAGAGGGAATTAATGTGATTCATTCGGGCTGCGACGCTTTGAGTCAGTCGTTTTTCTTTTTCATCTTTTATTTTTCAAACACACAACATTTCAACAACCACGCCATCCCCATCACACGCGCCAACCACACTGCCACCACGCCACCTCCACCATCTACGCTACTACATCTTCGCCACTACGAACGGCAAACAAAGGCGCCGAGGAGGGAACTGCGAGGATGCGCAGGTTTCCCCGCCTGTTTCTTCCGTTGACTTCCCCGCGCTTTGGAGTGGCGGAAGAGCGATGCAGGTCAAAGGTCAAAGGTGAGAAAAGGTGGGGGCCTCTTTTTGGTGGAATAATGCTCTGGCTCCAAGCCAAAAACTGACTCCCTCGGCCCCCGGACGGAGCGGGGTGGAGGGAAAGTGTGAGGCACGCCCCTTCGAGAAGCTTCTCCAAGAAGCTCGAAGGGAGGCGGGGCCGAAAACGGGGTGGGGCGGAAGGGCGGAGTCCCGCGCGAATAAAAGACGGACACGGGCGGAGCGCTTTTGGTGGTGCTCTTGCTCTCTTCGCCCTCTTCCTGTCTTCCGGCTCGCTCTTCCTTTTCTCTTCGTGGTGGCCGCTGGCGTGGTCTTCTGTGGGGCGGTCCCGAGACCCCGCTGGCGGGACGGAGCGTCTGCCATTCCACACACCGCGACCTCGAGCAACTACGTTTCCCCCCCCCCCTTCTATCCGCGCTGGATAGCGCCGGAAACTCCGTCCGTGGCGTCGGCGGCCAACACGTGCCGTCGCGAGGCACGCCGGAGAGGACTCGCCTACCACGCCAGGGCACGGAGTCGCGGCCAGGCGCGACCACGCCGACGTCGCGGGAGAGGGACTCACCAGCCAAAGGAAGTCACCATTTTCTTTCCGGGTTTTTGTATGGATCTTGTGGCGCCGTGTCTTGTAAAGTAGAACTGTATAAGTGTTGCCGTGTGTACGCGTTAGTCGGTCGTATTACATTTGCTTTTTGTCATAATTGTTTTAATTGCTATATGTGCATTTTTCATTCCTGTATGGCTGTATATGTGTGCTCTCCATGTGTCGTGTAAATAAAGTGCTTGCATGTTTTTAACTGGCCCGTTTCGCTTTGTCTTTTCTCCATTGACTCTCCATCCTGCTTCACGTAAAGGTTCGTAGCGGGTGCAAGATCCCGGTAATTAATCTGAACCGTCGAGGTCGACGATAACACCGCTCGGTTATCCCGATAGTACGGAACGGGCCGCCCAAGCGGCTCGTGTCCGGAGTCGACCTGCGGCGAGGTACGATCGCCCGGTTTACCATCGCGTGGGTACTTATAGGTCGAGTTTGGCGAAAACAACCCTATCCTACGCGGGTGGCCGATTGGCACGATTGTGGTGAGGTCGAAAGGCCCACCCGTGACTGGCTCCGGGCGATAGTTCCCGGAGGGTCACGACTGAATTGTCTGTCGCGTGGGCGACCGCGGTCGCGATTCGATGACGCGGCCGTCCGCACGCCGGCGGGCGCGAATTCGCAACAATATATATATATATATATATATATATATATATATATATATATATATATATATATATATACGTAATCTCAATTCACATCTGCATGTCACAAGATGTCTATTAATCACATACTCTTGAACATCAGTTTGAATGCTAGTGATCCGTACATCTATTAATTATGTACAATTGGAATGTACCTTTTTAAACCTATCGACCCTTTAGACTGCTGAGACCCTAAGACCTTTGAAGACCCTTCAATACACCCAAGACTGTTTAGACCCAAAGAGCCCATAAGACCCTTTATACCCATAAGAGCCTTAAGACTCTTTCAACCCCAAAGATCCTTAAGAGCCCCAAGACCAACAAGCTAACGTGCTTCGTGTATCACCTGTGCTTTATCTTTTGAATAAAACACATGTTTGGACAACACCCATCTGTAGGTTGGACATCGATTGATCCAAGAACCTTGGGTTTTCATCAAATTCTTCAAAAGACGTTTAGACAATTCACAAGCATAGAGCAAGAGGGTAAAGCCATTTATAGATAGCATGTGGAAAATTCAGAATGACCCTTTGCATATGCATGGCTAACCTTCCCACATGTACATAGGCACCCTTGTAGCCATATGACGCATTTACAATCACGCTGCACAGGTCGTGTAGTCATGGAGCACGAAGATATGAAACAAATGAATTCATAAAGATGCATGTTTATTGACAATTATGCAATCAATTTCATTATGTGTTGGTAGTGGAGGAGGGTTGGGCTAAGTTACCTTTTCCTTTGCTTGATTAAAAAAACAAGGACAAATGTGTCCAAGAGCAGCGTCCTAAAGGTTTTGTCGGCTAAAAAAAAAAATTTTTTTTTTTAAAAACTAAAACAAAAACAACAACAACTTCCGATATTTCGTCACTTGCCTTGATTAAGCCAATAGCGAACAACCAGTCATAATGTATTTACGTATTTACGATATATCGTGTATTTACGAAATAATGTATTTACGAAATTACAATACGATAAATGGAATAATTTTTAAATAGTAACGTGAACTTTTCGAAACTTTAAAGCAAATGTCCGAATATATTTAAAAGTTCATGATCGACGCTCTCAAAAGGCACCGTCTATGTGAGGATGTGTACATGTGCTTAGTATTTAAGGAGATCCGGATCTTGTATATACAAGAGCCGAGTCCTAGAGATTAAGTTTTGTCTTCACAAGAAGAAGGACAAATGTGTCCAAGAGCAGCGTCCTAAAGGTTTTGTCGGCTAAAAAAAAACAACAACAACTTCCGATATTTCGTCACGTGCCTTGATTAAGCCAATAGCGAGACCCGTCATAGTGTATTTACGAAATAAATAATGTATTTACGAAATAAATAATGTATTTACGAAATACAATATATTAAATGGAATAATCTTTAAATAGTAACGTGAACTTTTCGAAACTTTAAAGCAAAGTCCGAATATATTTAAAAGTTCATGATAGACGCCTCTCAAAAGGCACCCTTAATGCGAGGATGTGTACAAGTGCTTAGTATTTAAGGAGATCCGGATCGTGTATATAAAGGAGCCGAGTCCTAATATAAAGTTTTGCTTCAACAGGTATGAAGAAGAAGAAGAAGAAGAAGAAGAAGAAGAAGAAGAAGAAGAAGAAGAACTAACGCCGAGCTCTATGTGAGCAGCGTTCGCTACGCAAGACGCTGCTAAAAACAACAATAAAATAAAATGCTATTCATCCAATAATGATGCTATGGTTTTAGACGCAAAGGCAATGGAGACTAGAAATTTAAAGAAAACTGCCATAGCACATCTTTTACGCACCTATATAGGAAGAACACATCTATAAACCTACCTGTGTATTATTCCGTGATTGTGGAGATGATGCAAGCCAGACAACGTTCCCAGCACCACAGCTGATATTTCTGTCTCCTGCAGAGGCTGTCTGCATGCTGAAAAAAACAAAGCATGCATTTGATGAACATTAAAACAAATCCAGCTATGAAACACCTGTTTTCTCATACCACTGGTGATTGTTAGAAAAATGGTTATGAAAAAAAATGAACAAGAAAAAACAAAACTCTCCATCCTGAAGGATCTCTCAACAATGTGTACCTTTTTTTTATACAAAGTCGAGGCTCATGGAGGAGCTAGAACATAGAATAGATGTAGAAGTAACAGAACAGAAGAAAGTGCAGAAAGAGAGTTGGGAACACACCAATAACAGGGTTGAGGGACAAAATAGAGAAAGACTTGGACAAATGAGGGATGTGAGGAGGAATGGGGGTAGGAGAGATATTGAGTGTGTGCAAGATGGATACAGAAGCAAACTCTTAGGAAGGAAAGACTGGAAATTTGTAAAGAAGTGGGGTTGGGAGGGGTAATGGGGGTAGAAAGGATCATGGTTTTGGATGGGAGATGATTTGAGAAGGTGGTGAGCAGCTGCTTCATTGGCAGACTTGGGGTGGGGGGGGGAGGGGGGGGCTTTGATGCAAGAATAAATTACTCATTGCATCAATCTTGATTCCCCTGTTGCATTGACAGTCTCAACCTTGTTCTCCATCGCCAGTGAGTGAAATCATAAGCTCATTTTGGGCTTCCCCGATAACACCAATTCTGTTCCTGAAAATGTAGTCCTGGACATTTTACCCCATGGCAAACATATTGTGACGGTTTGGCCCGAAAGAGGATGTCGTGCACCTCTCGGGCAGGTAAAAAGCACCCACAAATAATATAGAATCAGTTACGTCACAGGAATGGTTGGGAAGGGGTTTTGAAGGCTTGAAGTGTGGAGGGGATTGGCATTCTCACAAGCAGGGCTTAAACATATGTCCTTATAAAAGGCCTTTAACAGAGGTCATCATTTACTTTTAACGGTGGTTGTATGTATGCATCAGGAAGTAAGAACACTGGTTTTGGGTCATTTACTGTTGCATATCCTTTCTGCATATTTTGCGGGATTGTGAGTTGGATAGGCGACCATGACGGGCAATGACCTCCTAATGATCACATTATATCTTTTCCGTTTTCCACATATCTCATGGGATTTCAAGTTGTACAGGTGACTGAAAGGTCGGAAGGGGGTTTGAAGGCTTGTTGTGGGGTGGGGATTGGCATTTTCACAAGCAGGGCTAAAACCCATGTCATTATAAATAGGAATTGCCCATGGTCATTATCTACTTTTAATGATGTGTGTATACATATATATATATGTACACACACACACACACACACACACACAGTACCTTCAGAAAGTATTTACGCCCCTTGACTTTTGTCGCATTTTGTTGTGTTCCAGCCTGAATTTAAAAAGGATTATATTTAAATTTTTTGTTACTGATCTGCACATAATACCCCACAATGTCAAAGAGGGATTTTTTGCCCAGAATTTTTTTACAAATTAATTAAAAATGAAAATCTGAAATGACGAGTCAATAAGTATTCAAACCTGCATCCAAGTCAATAAGAGCTCAGGTGCATCCAATTTCCCTTGATCATCCTTGAAATGTCTCCACAACTTGATTGGAATCCACCTGTGGCCAATTCAATTGATTGGACATGATTTAGAAAAACATCTTTCTATACAAGGTCCCACAGTTGACTACATGTCAGAGCAGAAGCTCTACCATGAAGTCCAAGGAACTGTTCATAGAACTCCGAGATAGAATTATGAGGAGGCATCGACCTGGGGAAGGGTATAAAACAATTTCTAGAGTGTTGAAAGTTCCCAACAGCACAGTGAGCTCCATCATGAGGAAATGGAAAGAACATGGAACTACCCAGACTCTTCCTAGAGCTGGCCGTCCGACCAAACTTAGCAACCAGCCAAGGAGGACCTTGATTAGGGAGATGACCAAGAACCCAATGACCACTCTGACAGAACTACAAAGTTCCTCGGCTGCGATAGGAGAACCTGCCAGAAGGACAACAATCTCTACAGCACTTCATAAATTGAGGCTTTATGGGAGAGTGGCCAGACGGAAGCCACTCCTGAGAAAAAGGCACATGACAGCACATCTGGAGTTTTCAAAAAGGCACGTGAAAGACTGAGAGCATGAGGCAAATGGTTCTGTGGTCTGATGAGATAAGAATTGAACTCTTTGGCCTGAATGCAAAGCGTTACATCTGGTAGAAACCACGCACAATTCATCACCAATCTAACACCATCCCTCCCGTGAAGCATGGTGGTAGCAGCATCATGCTTTGGGGATGCTTTTTAGCAGCAGGGACTGGGAGACTTGTAAGGATAGGGGGAACAATGAATGGAGCCAAATAAAGGCAAATCCTTGAGGAGAACCTGCTTCAGAGTGCAAAAGACCTGAGATTGTGGCAAGAATTTACATTCCAACAGGACAATGACCCCAAGCATACAGCCAAAGCAACACTGGAATGGCTTTTGAACAAGAACGTGAAAGTCCTCGAGCGGTCCAGCCAAAGCCCAGACTTGAATCCCATTGACAATCTGTAGAAAGTCTTGAAGATTGCTGTTCACCTATGCTCTACCTTCAACTTCAGAGCTTGAGCAAATCTGCAAGGAAGAATGGGAGAAAATCCCCAAAACCAGATATGTAAAGCTGATACAGACAAACCCAAGAAGACTCAAAGTCGTAATCGCTGCCAAAGGCGCTTCCACATAGCACTGACTCAGGGGGCTGAATACTTATGGAAGTTAAATATTTCTGCATTTCATTTTCAATATTTTTGTAAAAATTTCAAAAAACATGTTTTCACTTTGTCATGATGGGTATTTTGAGATCGGTGAAAATATTTTTTTTTTTATTTGTTTTATTCAACCATTTTAAATTCAGGCTGTAACAACAAAATGTGAAAAAAGTCAAGGCATGTGGATACTGTCCTGAAGGTACTATATATATACACACACACACACACACACACACACACACACACACACACACACACACACTCCTCCCATGCTATGCGAGCTGAAGAAAGCTGCATAAAGCAGCCGTGAAAGGCTAACCAAGGTGAGCCCTTTGCTGTTTCAAACCCTTTCCAGAGTTCTTCCATAACTGTAAAGACTTTCACAAATAGTACACACATGAGAATCCAAATACTGGACCGGTTTCACCACTTGTTGGCGATTCATCAGCAACAGCACAGACAGAAACATGCACCACTGAGGCTCCCAAGCATGTACCACGTGTTAATGTCAAAAGCAATCAACATGTAAATGAAAACTAGGGGTTAGGGGAGCCCCCCCCCCCCTCAGGTGGCTGAGGTAGCACCTCGCCGTCCTCGAGGGGGATCTGCTCTCTCGGACTCGGTCAGACCCTGAGCATCATACTTGGTTGGGGGTGGCTGATCACAGTCCGAGAACACCCCATACGTTCGCCAACGGTGTCCACAGATCTCTCTGCAGGCAATGGCGGCGGATGTACGGCTGTGTCACTTGAGATGATTGTCAGCAAAGCAACCAGCACGCTTTACCGACCAACTCCAAATGCCTTGCTATTCACTTGAAATGACACATTTCACAAATGCCTTGCCACAGATTGTGCAGCAGGCAAGTGACTTGCTTTTGCTGCTATATTGAAAATGGAACACCCCAGGGGCGTGCTCCTTTTCAATTAATACATTACCAGGCCACGTGGAATCGGGACATGCCCAACAAGGATGAACAAAAATTTCCAAGAAAGAAAACACATATTTCTCAGAAATGGGAATTACTCTGAATCGACGTCGACTCTGGTTTACTACTCAATTCCTTTTGATTGCATCGTTGGAATTGAGTACTGTTGGATCCTGCTATTCACAGAGGATACATTCTTGGAAAATGCCACAAATAGCAGGGTATTGTTTCAATGGAAAAAGGGAGATAGTTTCCCGGCGGTTAGTGACCTGCGAAAAATACCGCAAATGGCGAAGCCGTGAATGTTGACAGTGAAATTGTTTCAATGGGAAAAAGGGGAATAGGTTCCCGCCGGTTCCTGGTTAATCGGGGAAACTTTTAAAAGTTTTTAAATATTTTCGACTTCGAATGCACATGATTACAATTTCATAAAAAATGCTTACAAATAAAAAATACACCACCAGGTACCATTCCCAATGTTTATTGAAAGAAGGTGATTAACGGTTTATTAAAAGTGAGGAACCAACCATACCATAAAAGAATCCCCCCCCCAAAAAAAAACAGCAAGCAACATTTCAAATTTTTATTTGCACAAACACAACTTTTTAAATGATGATGATGATAATTTAAAATCGAGTGAACTAATTGGAGTCATCTGAAGACCACAAATATGGGGGTGCTGATGAATCATGCACTGAAAGGAATGTAGATGAGGACGCTGAAGCATATGAGGATTCTGAAGTCGCTCAGCAAATGGGATTCAGGGGAGGCAGGTGAGGCTGCTGGTGCCCCTGAGGTGGACGGACCAGGGTGGAAGAACTCTGTGATTGAGAGCTGCCTGGCAGATTGCCGTAGATTTTGATGTAGCTCCTTGTATGAGAGCTTCACGTCATCCAACCCCCTCTTGACTGAGGTAACGCTCCATGATCGGATCGGAGTCTAACAACCTTTTGGTACCTGACCGAATGTCCTGCAGTATCTCACCCAGGAACTTGACCATGAGTTTGGACTGCGACAATTCTTCCTCATTACTGCTTGCCTCCCCCTTCTCAGAAACCTTAGTAATGGCTCCCAACTCCTTCTCAGTAAGCTTTTTGTCTTGTGAAGTGATAAGTGCATCCAACCCCTTAGGCTCCATGTTATCAACGCCTTCTCCTCCCACCTGCCATGCCAACCTGACAATTTTATGCCTCTCCTCCATGTTGGCAGGAAAGCCTCTGAAGTTCTTCTCTACCTGTGACCACAGGTTGTGCAGCAGGCATTGATGGTGGAGGCTTTCAACTCATCCAGTGACTGATTGTGCCGATGCAGTGGGCTATGTTAAACTTCTTCCAACACTGCCCGACAGTGAGCTCTGGGTTAGTGTCCATCGCATCAAAAATGCAGCAGGTATAATATGTTTTGAAAGTCGAAATTACCCCTTGGTCGAGCGGCTGGATCAGGCAGGTGGTGTTAGGTGGCAGGAATATCACCTCGACGTTCGCGCGAGCCACCTTCAGGTCCTCGGGTTGGCCAGGAGCATTGTCGATAAGCAGAACCTTGAACACAAGGTTTTGTTCCACCAGGTTCCTCTTTACCTGAGGGACAAAACGGTTACGGAACCAGTCCAGGAAAATTACTGCCATTACCTACACCTTACTGTTGGCCCTCCAAAACACGGGCAGTGTGTGCTTGTTCTTGCCCTTGAGAGCACGCAGGTTCAGGGAACAGGACAACATCATGGGCTTCGTCATACAGTCCCCTTTTGCATTTGCACAGAGAAGAGAAGAGAAACCAGGTACTTTGCGGCCTTGAATCCTGATGCTGCCCCCTTGTGCTTCGAGATAAAAGTTTGCATTGGCATCTTTTTCCAAAACAGGTTGGTCTTGTCCACATTAAACACCTGCTATGGCAGGTACCCCTTCTCCTCGATGAGCTGCGTGAGTTGAGCAGGGAACACTTCGGCCGCCTCATGGCCCGTGAAGGCACACTCGCCTGTCAGTTTTACGTTGTGGACACCATAGTGCTTCATGAAGTGGTCAAACCATCCCCTGCTCACTTGGAATGGCCTGGGGCCGCTCATATCCACGTCATTCGTGCCAGCCAGATGTGCATACATACACATCACCTTTTTCGCGAATGAGAGGTCCACTTAAAGGCATGTTATTCTGCACGTTGTCCTCAATTCATACACTGAGTGCCTTCTCCATCCTTTCTATGTGGACATCCTGGATGTGGGTGACCACTTTGGTGCTTGGTACAGCGCTCGCCACAACACTTTCTTGGATCGCCTTCTGGATTCGTTTACTCCATAGTGTCTGTGCACAGAAGCCACATTCTGTCCTCTCAACAGCCGGTCCAGCAGATCCACTTTGTGACTCAGGCTCATCACTTTCTTCTGCCTCTTGGCAGTTGAAGCATCTCCGGCACTGGTCTTGTGCTTGGGAGCCATGTTTGATCAATGAGCAAATGAGCGGAATGAGAGGCACAACACCGGTCAAAGCAGCGGGACGAGAACAATGATCGAGACCCAGGGCACGCTGCACATCAGTAGTCATGTGGGAGTGGTGAGTTGTCTTGTTTGTGGGGGATGTTGGCTGATGCTAACGTGTTACCAGATGTACTCAGCTGGAGTCTGGGGGTAGATGTGGTGAAACGTTTTAATCATGAAAGTGTGCATGCTAACATTTTACTCAGCAGGTGTCGGATGTGGTGAAACATTTTAATTGTTTGGGGGGTGGGGGCGTGGGTGACATCTTCAGCAGCTTGCAATAGATTTGGTGAAGCGTTTTCATTACCATGCAAGTGTACATAACTGTTTCCTCAGCAGGTGCCAGATGTGGTGAAACATGATCATTGTGAAACTCGAGGGAAGGGGGGAGGGAAACATCTTTGGCAGCTCGTAATACTAATACTGTACTGTATTGTAGATGCAGTGAAGTGTCTTTATAGCCCGAATGGTGGAACAAGCCGCACAGCTTGGTTATAACATGGCTGGTGGAAGATACGTTTTAGAACTGTTTTATGTTTGTGGTTCGTGGAATTATTTTTTCCGTCTGCGAAAAACCACGACTACACGAAGCACAGGGCTGCAAATGTCGAAGGTCGCATTTTGTAAACCGTGAATACGCGGGGTCCGCGAATAGTGATTCCTCGAATAGCGGGGTCCAACAGTACTTTGGAATAGATTCCCCCCACAACTATTAAGCACTCAAGCAAGCACTCCAACAAAACGGTTGCTAAAAAATGGCTAGCTGGATCACACTAAACACCGTCTAGAGATCAAACAATGTGCGAACTGGACAAATTAACACTTCTTTTAGCACTCAGAAATGTTGCTAACATCAATTCTGCAGTTTAAATTTTGAAATACGGTCCAGGTTAAGAGATTCTAGAGCTTATCGCATATGCGGAAATGAAATAAAGCCAAAAACACTGGCATCTCCAGGTGTTTATAAGCATTGCGATGTACACAGCGATGTGTAGGTATGAAGATGAGCCATTCGACGATATGAGTGAAGAAAGTGAAAAAAACATTTTGAGCACTTCATCGTTAACAAACCGTTGCGGCCTGTTCTAAGTCAAGGCAATGTTGAGCAGGCCCAAACAAATGGTTAATTAAGACCCCAGTGAAGGAGAGCCAGCTGATAAAGGGGCTGACCAGGATGAAGCCTTGATAAAGGAAAATTAAATACAAAGCCATAAATTATCTTCTGTTTAAATTTACCCACTCAGTTTTTACTCATGCACTCGCTAGGAGTTCCCTTAGTATGCATGCAAAGTTTCAGGCCACTAAGTTTCATGGTTTTTGGAGATATGGAGGGGACACACAGACTGACTGACTAACACGCATACTGCACACTGACTGATGCACACACACATTGAAATATTCCAATTATCTCAGACATACAAATACAAAATGCTATCAAAATGCAGCAAAATGTTATGAGGCACAAACACAGAGTGTGCCTTCATGGTAGGGAAGCAGAGTTCATCCTTTATGTGAAAGTAAAAGCAAGCAATTCCATATTTCATATCAAAATTAAACTAAGATTTTCGGACAAAAATTGGACACAATTGGACAAATATCATTTGGCACAAAGAATAATCAAGTCTCTTTATCATCAATCCATTACTCAAAATGTCAACTTCCGGTTCTGGGTTTGGAGCATTGGCAGGTCTCCTTGGGGCTCCCTGCTGACGATCTCAAAGTTAAGTTTCCGTCCGTTATCTGTCCGTTTTAACTGTTTATTTTCTCACCTACATGTTACTGTGTGTTCCTAGTTCGGTTTTGTTTCAAAAATCGTGCTATTTTGTGAGATTTCGTCAAACTTGTCTTACTGGGTGCTTGAGGCCTATCCTTGAGGCTTGAGGCCTACCCTTTGTTCCCCTCGGTGTACGATCGTGTTTATTTGTTTTTTTCTCCCCATTATCTTCAATTTCTATCTTTCCCACTTTCTTAACGTCCCCCATCCCAACTAATCACTATTTCTTATCTTTAAAAAAAAAAAAAAAAAAAAACCGCTACCTTTCTCCGATTCTTCTTCTTCTTCATCTCTCTCTTCTTCTCGATTTTTTCTACAACACTTCCATGACCTAATCTGTTGAAAACTCTCTCAAACATTAATAATAATAACAAAAACGATCTCTTATAATGCTTCATCTTCCTCTTTCACACGTGTGGTACTTTTACTGTATCAGAATGCACTACTCTTCTGCTATTTAAACAGACTGCTCTCAATTCGACCTTTCCTTCATACCTTGCCTAAAAAATCCAACTGTTACAGCGTTCTTCTCTCCATTCTCTGAATTCGCCTTTATTGCATCCCTCAAGAAATGTGTTTAATCGCATAACTGACCTAAAACTTTAAAAAAAAAAAACCCAGTTTGCTATGAATGTTCGCTTTCCATCAATCATTCTTTTTTTCAACTTCAGTGCCAACTCACTCCTCTCACAGCAACCATCCCACTCTTCTCCCTCCAAGCCTCCCTCTCACATTTCTCCCACCATTCATCCCCCTCACTCATCCTTCCCAAAGTTGCCCCCCTCTCATCCACAAAGCTGCCTCCTTCCACTGCCCTCTCACCTCCATCTCTTCACTCCACCTCCTCAAATCCTCAACTGCCTTCTTCCCCTCTCTTGTCCCCCCCTCCCCCAGCACCACAGAGCCTTTTCTCCTCCTCATCGGCCACCTCCCCTAGCTATTCTGCAATCCCCCACACTCTTTCAACAACACTCCTAACCTCCCCCCTCGTCCCGTCCTACTCCCCCCCCCCCCACCCCCTGCACCCAAAGCCTCCTCCCCTACCTCTTCATCAAAAGTATGGACCTCAAATATCCAGGGCCTTCGCTCAAACCTTTCAGATCTTTCCATACAGGTTGCCACCGACAAAGCAGACATAATCTGCCTGACAGAAACTTTCCTCCCCAAGACGTGTCTGACTCCCAAGTATCTCTCCCTGGTTCTCCCCCTCCGGTTTGACAGACCTGAGCCTCGCCCTGGAGGAGTTGCTCTCTTCATCAAAGACTCTAATCCTCACTCTCCATGCACTGCCCTCACTCCCCACACCCCAGGAATACCTCTGGCTACGGCTTCCCCTCAACTCCCACCTCATGTTTATATGTGTACTGTACCGTCCACCTAACCGTGATGACTCCATCTACACCTCACTATCTGAAAACATGGACCAACTTCTATCTTCTCATCTAACTCTCTCTCTCCTCATATGTGGCGACTTCAATTGTCATCATGCCAGTTGGCTAGGTGTGGGTACCTCTCTCACCTGTCATGGCACCTCAGCAAAAGCTTTCTGCGACTCATTGGGACTGACTCAATCGGTCAACTTCCCTACCCGGATCTCAACCAATGGTACTCCATCTCTTCTGGATCTGATTGACAAATTTCCCTGACAATATCTGCTGCTCTTCTCCGCTCCAATCGGTTCTTCTGACCACGTCCTTGTCAAAGTGGACATCTCTCTGGCTATTATCAGAGAACCACCTCACCGCCGTCGAGTCTGGCATTTCACTCAAGTCGACTGGCAGGGTCTCCAAGCAGCCCTCAAACTTATAGACTGGTCTCCTATCTCTACTTTGTCCAACACCAACTCATCCTGGGAATTCTTTCAAAGAAACTTGCTCTCCCTCATGCACAGATTTATCCCTCTCGTCTTCAGTTGTCCTACCCTTCCTCCCGCCTTGGTTCACTGAAGCTTGTGGTGAGGCAGTTGTCCTGAAACAACTTGCCTTTGCCTCATGGAAAGCAAACCCAACTGAGGCAATCTCAGTTCCTTCCATAAAGCTCGGAACAAGTGTGTATCTACCCTCAGGAGAGCCAGAAAACAACATCTTTTCATCTCAAGTCTGAACTCTCAAACTTCTCTCCCCTCAAAATCCTGGTGCGTCTAATCAAATCTGTTTCTGGTGTATGTTCCCCCTCCATCCCCTCCCTTACCTCAAATGGCAGCACTGCTGATACGCACGTGAAAAGCTGAATGCCTAAACTCGGTGTTTGCATCGAAATCTTGTGTCCAAAACCCATCACTTTCTCTACCCACCTTACCCAGTCACACCCAACTGTCCCTGGACTCTGTGTCCTTTTCTCCTGACAAGGTGGAGAGCTTGCTGTCAAACCTCGACTCAGATTCTGCAACCGTCCAGACGGCATCAGCCCACGTGTCCTCAAAGCCTGCTCTTCTGTCTTGCTCACCCTCTCTCTGTTCTATTCACCCTCTCATTGCTAAAGGCCATCTGCCCTCTGCTTGGAAATCAGCAAACATCACTGCCCTGCACAAAAAGGTGCAAAAACAGATCCCTGCAACTACAGACCAATCAGCCTTCTCCCAATCATCAGCAAGGTTATGGAATCCATCATCATTTCAGACATCAAATCCTTCCTCTTCTCCAATGGCTTGATTTCTGATCATCAATTTGGTTTCAGACCAGGTCACTCTACCCTGGATATGCTGCTTCTGCTCTCCCAACAATGGATGGAAGCCCTCAATGCCAGACAGGAATCCGAGCCGTATCCCTGGATATATCACGTGCTTTTGACACAGTCTGGCACCTCTGCCTGCTCACCAAACTCTCTTCCTATGGTATCCAAGGCCATCTCCACTCATGGCTCGCAGACTTCCTCTCCTGTCGCAGTCAACGTGTGGCCCTAAATGGAGTTCTTTCATCCCCCTTCCTGTCCAGGCTGGAGTTCCTCAAGGTAGCGTTCTGGCCCTGTTCTTTTTCTGGTTTTCATCAATGATCTCTCCGACTCTCTGGAAAATCCTCTATATCTCTTTGCTGATGACTCCACCCTCTGCCGTACCATCGGTCATCCTCAGACGCAGCAGCAGCTTCTTCGCTCACTGCTGATCTGGATAAAATCACAAACTGGTCCAACACGTGGAACATGTCTTTCAATCCGGACAAATCTCACACTCTCACTATGTCTCTTCGAAAGGACCGTTTAGAAAACCCCCCCATCCACTTTCTCAACAATCCTCTGGAAGAAGTCTTTCTTTGAAGCTTCTGGGTCTCACTATCTGCCATGACCTTTCCTGGGAAAGCACATTTCAAACTTGCCTCCAAAGCCAGTCGCGGCGTGGAATCCTCCGTCGTGCAAGGTCCTTCCTCGGCCCACCTGAGCTCCTGACCACTTACAAAGCTTTTGTCCGCAGCCTGATGGGATACTGCTGTCCACTCTGGGCTGATGCTCCTGCCTCCACCTTTCTCGGCTTCACCTGTAGAAACCAAGGCATTTCGGATCATTGGCATCTCCGCAATGAGACTGAGTCTTTGGGCCTCTCACTCAATCACCGCAGGTTGGTCGGTGGTCTTTCTGTCTTCTATCGTCTCTCTCCAGCCTCGCCCCCCTGCTCTCTCTGCGATTTGTCCCCACCACTTTGCGCAGGGCGCTCAGGTCCGCCAACAACCCCTTCTGGTAAAACTACCAAAATCACGAATCACTGCTCACCTTCACTCTTTCATTCTCTTTTTCCACCTTTGGAATAAATTCCTCACTCTATTCATTCCCATTCTTCCCTCAGGCCTTCAAAACAGCTGTTCACCACCACCTCTTATCATCCCCCATCCAAATCCTCGATCTTTTCTACCCCCGATAATCCACCCAAGCCCACCTCCTTCAAATTCCCTGCTTTCCTTCTGAAAGTCCCTGTAATGTCCATCTTCTATTCCCATGTTCCCCCGTCCCATCCCTCTCCCTTCCACAGATCTCCAAATGTCTCTGTTCCCCACTATTTGTCCTTCCCACTCCCTCCCCTCCTGTCTCTGCCCCCTTGATGTGCGTTAGCTCTCATACGAGCCTCGACAAGGTATACAAAAAAAAAAGGAATTCAATTAGAGTAGCTGAAAATAAATGAATAAAAGATTTTTGGAATTCCAAAAAAAAAAAAAAATTAGTTTGAGATAAACAAGGTCCCCAATATGGATGACTAGACAAGAGAGTTCATACAATACCTTACCTCAAGCAGTCTATGGGGGGGGGGGGAGGGGAAAGGACATGGGCAAGGTCTGTGAGTGGCAAATTTGATTGGTCGAGGTGACGTAAAATTCTGTAATATTTTGTCCAAGGACTGCTAAATGGAAGGTTTTTGAAAGTGCCAATAAGGCAATTTGTGTTCTACAGTGTTCCAAGTCTATAATTCAATTGAAATAAAAGTTTTGAAGGTTGTAAAAAAAAAAAATTCGGAAGTTTATCGCCATTGATGCAACGGCTTTTACACCACCTTATCGAACACACTACATTTGTACTTCATGCATTTTGTTTGTGACCTTTATGAAGTCCTTAAAAACAGTACGTTTCCTGTTTGGAATGATTTTCAAATTTGTTTGACTGGCAGACAGGTAGACAGAGTAAAAATATAACTTTACTCATCTCTGCACAAGCATGCTCGGGACAAGATTCTGTACAATTTGCCAAATTCAGAGTCAAAGTACTGCTAAAATGTAGGTTCTTATTCCGATTCATGTTCTACAGTGTTCAAAATATAAAATTCAATTTAAATTACATGGTGCTTCGATAATCTACTGATGTTCCCTCAGTATGCACGACGGAACATCGTCTACATCGTAGACAGACGGACAGAGACAGTGAGTCAAAGTGAACCGATTGCTTTACCCAGATTTTTGCTTCATGCACGTGGGGTTAACAAGAAAAAGAGGGTTATTAATAGAAGGTGCATTCATGATCAAACTATGGTTTGAAAGTATGATAAAGTAACCTGGTTCATGCACTTACTTCTTCCAAATCGTATTTACAACATTCATTTTCCATTGTGTTCGTTTAGCTTTTTCTTCATTTACTACAAGAGTCCTAATTGTTCTTGTCTTTAATGCAATACACTACATGTATGAGCTCCTTCTCGAGTCAAAGATGCTGCAGAAAATAAATAACAGCAACGGTATCAATGCTCAGAAGAGATTACATAAAACTGATGATGGGTAAAACATTGGCACATCACTCACAATACCTTCGATAATGTCTGCAGCAGAGGCCAGGCAGAACTCCATTACCAGCTGGGAAACAAGGGAAGAAATATATTACGGCATCATGTGCCTTCACTTATGGCTCACACATACTGAAATTGCCAATCAGTTTCACGATATGACAACATTACTGAGTACGTGTATCAAAGGTGAGAAATATTGGCTGGCTGAAGCATCATGACTTATGAATGAGACGGATGATAATGAACGAAAACTTGAAAGGTTAACAATAAACAAACTGAAGCTTTACCTGGCCTATGGATGAGCTTTTGCATCATCAAGGTTTGCTCAAATGAATAACATTGTTGCTGATGGTTTCCTTGAGAGTCAAAATAAACAGCATCTCACTTCCTCAATCGTTTCGTCCATACTGTAGCTTAACAGCGAAGACCCAAACATGTATAGCCCGTCACCCCCATCCCATGCTCTCTCTCACCCAAACGGTGTGTTCGTGCAGAAATGCAGCGTGCAATGAGGTCAAGTTGGGATGCCTCAGAGTGTAGAGACAACGCACCTCTTTCTCTACCTCCTGCCATTTCTGTAGGAAGACATGGAAGGGATCACATTTAAGAAAAAAAATATGGGAAAGAACCGAAGAAGAATTGCCAGGGGTAAAAGGGGTTTTGAAGGATTATTAAAGGTAAGTAAAAGGAGAAGGTGAACAAATATTGAGGGAGAAGAAAATGGACATCAGGTTTAAAAATCACGTGAATGAAAAATAGCATTTGAAAGAGAGAGATGGGGGAAGGGTGAGGATCAGAAATTGAAGGAAGTCCAAGTGGTGAGAAGGACAGCGGGAGGGAGCTGGGGGCGAGTGTGAAATTAAACAATGGCAGTGAGGGCAGCAAAACCACCTCGCCTGTGCGCAGTCCTTCACAACTCAATTTCTTTACAGCAACAGCTTCACAGGTATCAGCATGACGAGCCTGAGGTAACAGGGCAATACAGGTATCAATGAGCAACTAATTATGCGTTATTCTTGCATTGAAAAGGGTTTAAACAAATGATATGGCCAAGGGAATGTTTTTTTTTTTTTTAAGCATTTAGGTTCAAGGCAATCAAAACTATCAGATTAGTAAACTTAACCTGAATTAACCTTAACCATTAGCTAACTTAACCATTAGCGCTTCCTCTTCTTCAAACTGGGAAAGACTTAAAACAGGCAAGTCTGATTAAACGAACAAATTTTTGTTCCAAGTAAATGGATTATTATTAGCTTTCCAACCAAGTAATTTGACTTATTTGGAACTGTTTTCAAAGCCTCTTTCAGGAGTTTGAAGAAGAAGACAAAAACTTTTTTTTGGCCAAAATTACCGAGCCAGATCCGAACCGAGTGTTTGCACACACAGTCCACACACAATACCATTTTTATAATTGGGTCGAGAATCGAACCGTCAACTCGGCTGAAAAAGGAAGTGCGCTGCTTCTGTACCATCCACACAGTGACGCACAAACTTGGGCACATAACCTTAAGGCTAACAGTAGAACTTGTACATTTGTCACATGCAACACCAATACATTAGAAAACAATGCATCAAACTATGGACAATGACATTCAGGATTTGACAATGTGATTCCAGCATTGTGAGCAGAGGTGGATCAAGACTGTTTTTGGGCCCTGGGCACAAAAAAGATTTTGCCCCCCCCCCCCAATAAATAAATAAAGAGGACTCTGGTATTTTCACACTCGCTCAACCGATGTTGCTTTAGACTCAACTGCAAAAAATCTGGAGGAATTCCCATGTTTTATTGTCTTCCACCCCCCCTTAGAAAAAAAATAGCCACGTTAAAGTGTTCCTTCACCATTCAGATTGCCATCGCTTGCTAAGCCAGCCGTTCCTTATCAACCATTTCTTTGGAGTGCTTGCTTGAGTGCTTAAGCTGCATGTTCCACATTGCCAGCAGCCATGTCTGCCGAAGCTGTGTCACCGTCGTCTTCATCTGTTGTTTCTTTCTCCTTGAAGTATTTGTTTATAGTTGATGTCTTTTTTTTAACAAAGCATTCCTTTAGCCCCATTTGTTTGCTTCACCCTTCTCTTTGAGCTCCCACTTAAGTACAGCCGATCCATTTTTTTAACTGCCTGTGAATTCTAACGGAACCCGCCATTGGACTGATGACGTTGCAAGTCATTTGCATATTGCAACATGAGCTTATAAAATGTTTTTGTGTTTTGTTTTGCCTTGCCGACAGACTTGCAATTTTTTTCATCTATTGATTTAAGTAGATTACTAAAAAATATATATATAAATTGCGTTCATGTTTTTGCCTCTGAACTGTAACTTATCATGAAGTTAAAATTGCCCAAATTGCCATTCTGGTGCAGTGTCAGTAGTCCGGCAGATATGGAAATGGATTGTGCCTTTGATGATACAAGCATGAGCTTTGGCACACTGTTAGAGCATGCCCCAAGGAAGAAATTTAGCTATAGGGCCATCGCAGAATTGTCCTGTGCCAAAATGGTGGCCATTTTGGAAAATGGCCACCTCCGGTTGTTATTTTACCAGTAGCTCAGGTTTTAGACTACCTAGATATTGATTCTGGTGGCTATCGTACATTTTCAAGGATGAGGAATGCAGTGTACTATTTACAACATGCTATAACTACTCTAACAACTACCTAATACATATATCTAGCTTTCATGGAAATAAATAATAGTAAATTATAAACGCATTTAATATGGTGGAGTTATACATGTCACGTTTTTGAAACTGTGACATATTCATAGAGTACAATGCAGTCTTCGCAATGTTTCCTTTATAATATTTGTAGTTTATTTATATGAGCACACAGTCATGAGATTATGCTGCATCTTGCAAATCAATAGTGCATGTCCCATTGTTGTTTGACATGTTAGTGGTGAGGCAAGTCTACGACAGTCCTTCCATTATTAACAGGTAAGCCTTCCATGGTAATATTACATGTTTTCAATGAAATGTAATGTTAGTTTCGAGAACACAGTCCACCACAGTGCACTGAAGTGCACTGAAGGCAGTGCAATGAAGTGCTGCCTTGACACATTTGCACTGTCCT
>CM068957.1:5601113-5605122 GCA_035128595.1 Eptatretus atami | reverse complement strand
TTTGCAATACTGCACCTTGGAATTTCAGGTAAAATGAAAATTTTCTATTTTTGGGGGATCATGACTATTATATATGACTGATTAGAGAAAATAAGCATGTATTTGATACTACTTACCATGACAGTTATACCTGAAAAAATTTCCAAGCTTTGTGGGTCAATAAAAATATATGGGCGTCTTCAAAGTTGGGTCTTCATAACAAAACCAAACATTTTTTTCTGGATTTCAACTGATCAGGTTCATAAAAATTAATAGAGTATACTCCGTTTTATAGTTTTTGTCTTACAGAGCATTATAGAAGAATAATCTCTGAAATTTCAAGGCTCTAGCATTAATATTTAAAAGTCTGTGACTTTAAAAAGTAGCATTCATTTTAGTGATGCTCGCAACGACCATAATAGGGCCACAACCACATTTTAACCTCAATTTATTCTCAGAGTTGACCGCATCTATTGGACTAAAATTTTACGCACTTCATTTTGATACCGGGAACTATTCATGAAAGTTTAAGTAATCTGAGGGTGGGGAGTCACTGGAGCCTCGCGATGATACGAGTGGAATGATCCTCTGCGAAGGAACCGCACCCCCATATTGCACTAACAAACCACACTCTCACCTCACACACCTTAGACACCATCTCATGTTATTCCTCCTCTCCCGAGCATATACTGTGGTGCGTTCCGTCGGACCCGCACTAGTATTGGGGCCTGTATCCTATCTGCTTTCTTCCCTCTTCTGGTGCAATTTATTTCTAATCTTGTGTTGTGTTGTGTGTGTGTGTGTTTGTGTCTTCTGTTGTTGTGTGCTGTGTAGTGTGCTGATGGTGCCTGTCTCAAGTCTAATGTTAATGATGAGAGATTATATTTAAACACATTTGGTTTGTTGATTATTAGTACTGCTCTTGGTCCGCGTTTTGTTATGAGTTGCCTTGCCTTTTGCCATACCCCTTATATTCCTTGTTCTTATTTCCCTTGCTGTACATGTTATAATAAATCCGGTAATTCAATTGTGTGCCGAGATACTCTTCCTCACATTGTGTAAATAAATGCTTGGTATAAGAAATGTGCCCAGCTCAGTTTTGTCATTTCCTCCATTGGGGTTCCAGCATGGTTCGTACTCTTGTTCTAGCCGGGACGTTATCCCCCATGATCTTGTTTTTCTAGCCGCGTACGTTCTTGGCAGTTAGCTAGGCTGCATGATCTGGTAAGTGATCGGTGAGCAAGCCAACGAGGTCATGTCCCCGGTAATTAAACCACATGACCTTATGTAAATGTATCAGACGGAGAACCCAAGTCACATGGTTGAGTTAATTTGCATTCACTCGTCAATCAGCGACCCGCACATCAGAAAGTTATTCGCGAGCGACGGGCTGCGATTCCAGAGAGTTGTGGAACTGAGGTAGCTCACCCCCTTCATGTCTTCTCGCAAACCTGACCCCAGGTCCCCAACAGAATATATATTTAATATATATAATATATATTGTTACGGCTGTGAAATTCGCGAAACACCATATAGGTTCTTAGATCAGTTTATCCCGGTAAGTCTGTGTTCAGTATATTTCCCACCGTGTTTAATGGGATTTATTCGTTTTTCACGCTTTTACCCTTTGAGAGGTGTTTTTCTTATCTATCGTTATTTGAACCACATTGCAACAAACCTCCACGCCAAAACAACCGCCACCAAAACTACGCCCACAACGGCCAACCACGCTACAATCACCATTACAACAACCACCACACCATCTTCACCATATGCCCACTTGCGACGCCATCCTCCACGGACCACGCTACAACCCCCTATTCCGCTGTCGAGAAACGTCGAGAACGCGGAGGAGGAAGCAGAAGGGATCTCCGATGGCGCGCGGCTTTTCCCGAAAACTATTTCCACCCCGCTTGGTAGATGGGAGGAAGTGCGATCCGAGCCGGGGTCAAAGGTGAGAAAGGTGGGGCCTCTTTTTGGGGAATAAATGCCTTTGACCTGAGCCAAACCGACTTCCCCCGTCCCCGCACGCGCGCGGGGATCGGGGGCGAGAGGGCACGCCCCTTTTCGGAGCTTCTCGAAACGCTCGAAGGGAGGTGGAGCCGAAACATGGTGGAGCGAAGGGCGGCAGCCCCGCGCTATGAAGGGCGGAGCCCCGCACTATAAAGGGCGGACCGTTCGCGAGGCTCGGCGGCTCTCTGAGAGATCTCCCTGTGTTCATGACTTCTTTCCCTGCTTCCCAGGTGGTCCATGCCCTGCTGCTTCTTCTGGCTCGTGCGTACACTCGACCTGCCTTTGAGCGTCCGGTGGCTCGTGCTTCCTGGGGTTCGCGCGCCTAGGGTGTTCAGCTGTTTCTGTTGGTCGGGTCGGTGGAGGGCCCGTTGCAATCGGGGGGAGCGGGACGGAAGGCCAGCTCTGCCGGCTGTGTGGTGTGGGACCTGCGCGGTCCGGCGAGGAGTCCGGGAGAGAGTTCGCCGGCCACCGGCGAGGCCGAAACCAGGCGATACACCACTAGCTGTCGGGGGAGTGGGACGTCACGACTCCGACGACCCTAAGGGGGCAGGTAACCTGCACGGTCTCGTGGGCCCATATCGGTCAGCCCAGGCCTACGTTTAAAGGTCCCGGACCGTTCTACTCCCTGCCTATGGGGAGTCTTCCTTTTTTTTGTATGCATTGCTGTGGCGCCGTGTCCTGTTAAGTAACGGACTGTATAAGTGCTGATTGTTGAAATATAATTGCGGTCGTATTGCTTTTGCATTCTATTTTTACTTGTATATTGCGTGCTGCCCTTGGCTTGTCGTTGTGCTGTATTATAGTTAAAAAT
The DNA here is from genome assembly GCA_035128595.1 of Eptatretus atami. NCBI lineage: Eukaryota > Metazoa > Chordata > Myxini > Myxiniformes > Myxinidae > Eptatretus > Eptatretus atami. Next base: position 5,602,319 of record CM068957.1, on the reverse strand, counting down.
TTCCTTGTGTGCAATGTTTACCCCGTTCGTCGTTGTCCTATTTCCCTTTTGAAAAAGCCATCTTGCATCGTGGAATGAGTTAGTGGGTATTGAACGCCCGGAAAGAGAATCGGATCCGTCGAGTGCGATACAGCCGCTCGGTTGATATTTGTAGTACGGAACGGACGCTTAAGCGTTTCGTAGTCCCAGGCCGACCTCCTGCGGCGCAGTGCAGCCCCTCAGATAGGTTACCCGCCGGGTAACTTAGGTATATCGACATCGTGCGATCACCGCTATTTCGCGCGGGTTAGAATGCGACGGCGGTGGTGAGGTTTAAACCCCCACCCGTTGACTGGTTCCTGCGGTAGTTCAGGAGGGTCACGACTGAATTGTCCGTTCCGGTCGGCGACGCGGTTGCGAATGGAGTTACGCGACCCGATCGCACGCGAATTCTAAATACATAATATATATCACAAAACCACTCACAGTATATATGTCACACACACACACATATATAATATATATATTATATATATATATATATATATATATACTTATCTCTAATTATATACAAGCTTGCACACTAAAAACTCGGCTCGCCGTCACATATGTCCCTATGAAATTGCATGTGGCACTTGGCAGGACATGCGACAATGTTTGGGAAGTCTTGGCGTTCCATAGTACCACTTGCATTTATGCACACATTGCGTATTCTATTTTTGTCATTCCCCGGTACGGTCTGTCGTCTGCCTACCAGTATGTTTGTACTGCTAGCCCGTGCATGTGCACAGTGATCACTAATATATTGTTCGGTGTGGAATACAACCTCACCATTCAGGTCCCGTGAGGTGAGTATTCTGACAGTACATGTTGTAGTTAGCCCAACCCGTTGTTCTAGAGGAATTATGTGATTCATGTCGGGCTGTACGCTTTGGAGTCAGTCGTTTTTCTGTTACTTTCTATATTTTTTGAACCAACACGTCTCACCTCAACCACGCCATGCATCACCACAGCGCCAACCACACTGCAACCACGCCACCTCCACCATTCTGACGTCTACTGCATCTTCGCCACTCGCCATTTCAACAGGCTCCTTGCGGTTACGATCTCCGCGTGAGGGAACATAAAGGCCACGGGAATGCGCAGGTTGCCCGCCTGTTTCTCCGTGTAAATCTCCGCGCTCGGTGTGGAAGTGCGATCCAGCCGGGGTTCAAAGGTGAAGAAAGT
>CM068957.1:5591113-5596113 GCA_035128595.1 Eptatretus atami | reverse complement strand
GTTTTCTTATAGCCTTGGGGTAGCTCTTCATAGATTCGGGGGGTGACCGCTTGCAACCCTTGGGCAATTTGCTATAATTAACCCTTTTGTGCGGTAAACAGATAATAATTGAAAAAATCGTTTTTTTCACTATTCTATTGCACAATGAACCCATACCAACATCATCCTTGCTTGTGTCGATGGTTTCATTCCACAAAATTATGTAACCAAAACAACATAAGATATAAACAATTGTGAATTACTCTGTATTAAACCCTTTCTGGGCATTTTAACCCAGGACATTTAAAATTGAAACCAGCAACATTATGACTTCCAAATAACCAACCCAGTCCTTTACTTCCAGTCACAATAGTAACCAAAAACAACTTAGAAAGATAGATATAGACTTATACTCAATATTTAACCCTTTCTGATATTTACCAGCACAAACATACTTGAACATCTTATAGACAACAAGGCGGTCCTTTGACCACTTATTGCCCAAACCACTCAAAATACTATGCATGGATTTTAATGTCATCTCTTTGCTTTTCGACCTGCTGATTTGATGCACAATAATGGCTGATACACGCCTTTGTCTTCGTTGTTCTGCATGCGCATTGTTGTCCTAGTCAAGATTTGGGTTTACCATGGAATTCTTCGGATGTCCTTATGCGTCACAAAATCTGCAAAACCCAACAGTCCTGTCTCCAATGCCCTCTTCTTCGCCAGCGGCTTGATGAGCCAAAGATCGCAGTAGAGCATAGCCTTGCAAAGCTCCCTCAGGTGGCACATTCGATTCTTGGTGCCCATAGCACGGTGTTATGTTGACATCGTTAAGGAATTTCTTCCGACATGTCTCCACTGCTGATTTCTCTTGATCTTTATCAGTCGTATTGGCTCATCTCAGTTCAGAGCGTGTTGAGAAGGACAGCCAAAGAATGGGTACGATTTGTTTCCTTCATGACGTGCTATGTCAGCATCAAAATTTCGAGACAAGACGTGGACTAGACCATTTTCAGAACTTGAATACCGTCAGTTTTGGTAGCCTGAACGCTGCTCGTGCTGCTTGCGACCTTTTGAAATGTCGATTCAGTATTAAGAACTGTGAGTACATACGCATGCATGCTATTCACATAGCATTTATGTCATCCCATTTTTCACTGCGAGATCTACCGATAAATTATGGTGACCTTTTGACAACACTTGTGACCTATAGACCCAATGAGCAATGCAGGCAGTGTTGTCATGATTTACACGAGGACGAGTTTGCCTAAAACAGTAGCAAAAATTGCTGACAGACTTTCGAGCAAGGTCCTTTACTAACATTAATTGTCATAATGATCCTGTCCAATGTGTATGTCTTTCACTTAATTATTGATAGCTTATACGCTTTTGTAAGCAACCGTTTCCGTTTCATCCTTTCATCATTTAGCAAAGGAATGATGTCTCTGAAGCAAGCCGAAATGCAACTTGTTGACTATGCGCATCGGTGATGATAACACCGAGCAGATCATCTCCCAACAACTGCTCCTTGAGAGTCTTGCACAAGCGTCCTACAGGAAAGTTTTCCACCACATTCTAATAGCTTGAGACAGTATTCCACTGAGTCCATTTCTCGACTATGTCGCTCGTAACGTCAGAACAGAGACTCAAGGCAAGGTCATTCATCTCCTGTGCACCTTTAGTTATCACATTCACCACAGGTAATGCATTGAAATGAGACAAACCTTGCCGACAGTCAGCGTCGTACACGGACTATCTAGCCGCATGAGACATACTTGACTTGCCCTTCAACACGATGCTCGACACTTGAGCTTGCAGCAGCATCATTTCTCTTTTCAACATATCTCCAGAAAGAATTTTCTGTGTCATATTTCCGACATTAAATATCTAGCTCTCCATCGAGAGGGTCTTTTGTCCTTTCCATGTTCACCAATTGATCCCCCACAGATAGACAGTTGCTGTGTTGAGTTGAAGTTTCACCACCAGTTTGGGACAGGGACTGTCTTGTGATCTTTCCGAGTTATTGCCATCTACTTCTTCTTCTTGCCGTTCTGTGAACGATCGTCTTGTTCTACTGCTTGTATATGTACACAGGTTTTATGTGCATTTATAGTAAGTTCACTATTCTGGTTCCAACTTTCACTGAACGTCAAAATGCTTCCCATCACCATTGATCTTGCTACATCGCATGATATTAGCTTATATCGAACAGCGGTTGCTGTGATTAATGGGTCTTTCTTCGTTTCATCAGCAAAACTCATCCACTGAGAAGAAACAACTTTCCGGTGATCGGACTCCATTAAAATGTCAACCCTGAAAATAAATAAGTACAAAAATTAGATTTTAACCTGGAAAAGCATCTTATAACTGTCCTGAAACTCAGTACCGTACAAAGGTTTAATCATTTAATTACGTTCCCTGCTAAAAGTCGCCTAGTACCACCTTGACATTTTAGCAGGCGTATGACCGACCGTACTGAAAATTTTGTCTAAACTGGCACACGTGAATACGTATGGGTAAGTGCTATACGTAATAGCACGTGGCATACGACGTAGATGTGCATACGTCGTATGTCACGCCGAGCTCTCGACAAATTTTACATGCTCCAAAATTTCTTCGACGTATGCCAGCGTATATTCACACGTTCGCGCAAACGCTGGCCATAAGGTTTGTAGGCACGTTACGCGGATCGTTGACACACGTCGAACACGCGTTACATTCATAACGTCGAGTTAGTTCACTTAACACTATTCCATTCAAACCGTCTGAAGGTACGTGTTTAGCAACCGACTATTTACCTTGAGTAAACGTAGTGTACAACTACCATCTACACCGTCTACTTAGTATTACTCCATAAGTCGAACACCGTCGAGTAGAATGTTAGCGTCAGTGTTCCAGACTCCATGGTTGTTTTTATTTTTTTCTTCGGCATCGACGGTGATTTGACACCTATTTAGTGCGTTATAATAATATATAAGTATGCTGCCGTCAACGATTTAATTCATAACCCGACACAAGAAATCGAAGTCAACATTCACCCGTATGCCGAAGGATAAAAAAAAAAAACAAAACAAAAAAACATGGAGTCGGAACACTGCACGGGTTCCCCTGTTGAACCCCATTTTTATCATACAATTCCCCCTAACCGCTGCCATATACGCCATTATACGGTAGCTGTAAGTTAGTAACACTTCAGTAGTTCGTGTGGTTGTCAAAAGAGTCAAATACATTCTACATTACGATCATATGCTGTGGAATATGTGTAACGTAGGTTCAAAGCACGTTACTCCTAGTGCAAAATTAAGTTATCGGTTCTACGCTACACTTCACCTTCACGCTTGTTCTGACTTATGAGTCAACCTTACAAGTCAACGCTCTCTGTCGACCGTATGTGTCAACGATCGCATAACGTGCCTACAAACTTATGGCCAGCGTATGCGGAACGTGTGAGTCATACGCTGGCATTACGGTCGAAAATTTCAGCATGCTATTAAAATTTGTCACGTACATACGACGTCAATGCCGACGTGCTTCGCGTTCTTAACTGATACAAACTTACCCATGACATATTCGACGTTGTGCCGACTATCGGCAATTTTTCATACGTCGCTACCTGTGCAAACGTTAAGTGCTGACAGCGCTGACACTCTCTGGTCTGGGCGTGATATTGAATCGTCGAGCCTCAGCTTTTAATGAGGCTAAGCCACGTTTCTGTCCGGCGATCGCTGCCGGTCTTGCATAGTTAGACTATCGTTGGCCTGGTGTGAGAACGCCGCCAACACGCTAAGCATTCATGTATATTATCGATAGCTATCGAAACGTTCAAAAAAAAAAGTTACTTCCAAACGTTTATGGCATACTCACTCGTCTATGAATCGCCCAAAACTGAAAAAAACACATCAATGTTCGCGTACGCCAGCGTTTTACATACATTTGATCGTTGCCAAGCTGCTAAAAACTCAAGGTCGGACAGCGGCTTAAAAGAGGGCAAGCACCCAACAACTTCAATCCCATTTTTGATCAACTGATCTGTAAACTACAATTCTATACAATCTTGATTCTGTCTAGTATTTAATCTGAGACTTCTATTTTTCTACGTATTCATATTACGCTTGACACACTGGAAGTCTGGTCCTATTCTCATAAACCTGCACAGCGAGGGGCAGTGTGCGCCAGTGTCTAATATCTGAAACCATGCCATGTGCCACCTTTGTCAGTTTAACTAACAAGAAGTTCTCATGCCAATACTCATCTTAATCTCATGAGGTGGATAACAGATCAAAGCAGAAATGTAGCCTACGTTTGGGGTATATATGATCCCTAGAAATGCCAGGAAAGGTTAATATCATAAGTTGTGCAATTAGTGTCCAATCACTGACTAAAAATACTTGCCTTGTGATAATACGATGAACATTAAATGTAGACTTTGTTGCACAGATTTTCACAGTATCGCAAAAAATAGTACTTTGGGGCACATTTGGGTGTAACCGGCATAAAAGGGTTAATATAGCAAATTGCCCAAGGGTTACAAACGGTCACCCCCCTGAATCATGAAGAGCTACACCCCTAGGCTACAAGAAACAGCATAAAAAAAAACTTTATCCAGCAAAACCAGGTTCACTAAAATATCTGCCTTTTGCTCCCGGACTATTACATGGGAATGCCAAAAGAACCAACCTAATCAGCGACATCTTTGATGTGAATGGCATGATGTTCGAGCTCAACTAGAACAAAGTGGATGGCGTGCCATTCGCAAATCCCCAAACTTCCCACCTAAAGCAAGGTTGAAAGATGGAAAAGGTTCCACCAAGAATTAACAAATATCAAATTTTGGCTTAATTATTTTTTCCTGTTTTGACCCCTGTGACCCAAAGTTGTCAGGTCAGGCAAGATCAGATCTGTGACTTGCTGCAGGGATCATGTAAACCTGTACTAACCTGTTCCATGGTCGGGTTGTCGGCGACGAAATCGTCTCCCCCACCAGGTTTTTTGGTGAGGAGGGTGTTTGGATATGG
>CM068957.1:5563065-5575540 GCA_035128595.1 Eptatretus atami | reverse complement strand
GTATTTTTTTAGTGTTATTTCAAGTTGGTTACCATATTCCATTGCCTTGATTTCCTCATTTGTTTAATCATTATACATTCTTCCAATTGATGTTTCGTTCCGTATGAATGAGTTACAATGAGGATTGCTGTCCAGCAAGCTTTATCAGACACACAGTTGAATACAGAGACATTTCCTGCCAGTTTTTTCAGGTTAGTGTAGGTAACCATAGGGTTAGAGTAGGTAATCATAGGGTTAATGTAGGTAGTCACCAACCGTTATGATCAGATGATATATTGATCATCAAGTGTACTGAAGGGACACTAAAAAGTTTGTGGAGGTTATGAAAGGTGCACAAAAACCTTTTACCATGAATACAGGAAATCGTTTAAAACATCAGAAACATCTCAAGTGAAATACAAATAGCCGAAATAAACAACATGCTCCGACAGGACAATTGTGAAATATCTTGAGGAGCCCGCTGGCCTCCTACTTCTTTAACGGCCCCAACATTTCCCCACCGAGTGGAACATTTTGTCCGAAGTCTTTCACAAACCGGCTGGCCAAGCCTGACGTTCGACTGAAGGCGATTTGGACAGGAATTCTAAATTTGTTCAACGAGCAAGCGATAACTCGCCTCCTATTCGCCAATAAGGCCCATCAACAAATACAAGTGGACGGGACAGCCGGCTTAACCTCTCGTACAAGGGACGGCGCACGTTGTGGTTCAACTGTGCCTGTGAAGCACCAATCCGGCAGTTCCGAGTCAGGTTGGGAATCGAACCCAAACTAGACAGCTCAAAGGTAAGTGTACCATACCTGTAGGAATAAACACCTTATGTGGGCAAGAAATAAAGAAAAGAGTGGGGTTAACGGAGAGTGGGGTTAACAAGAGTGGGGTTAACAAAGAGTGGGTTCAAAGAGTGTGGTTAAAAGAGTGTGGTTAAAGAGTGTGGTTAAAGAGTGGGATAAGAGTGGGTTAAAGAGTGGGGTTAAAGAGTGGGTTAAAGAGTGGGTAAAGAGTGGGGTTAAAGAGTGGGTTAAAGAGTGGGGTTAAAAGAGTGGGGTTAACAAAGAGTGGGTACAAAGAGTGGGGTAACAAAGAGTGGGGTAACAAAGAGTGGGGTAACAAAGAGTAGGGGTTAAACGGAGAGTGGGGTTAACGGGAGTGAGGTAACGGAGAGTTGGGGGGTTAACGGCGAGTGGGGTTACGGAGAGTGGGGTTAACGGAGAGTGGGGTTAACGGGAGTGGGTTAACGGAGAGTGGGGTTAACGGAGATGGGGGGGGTTAAACGGAGATGGGGTTAACGGAGAGCGGGGTTAACGGAGAGCGGGGTTAACGAGGAGAGCGGGGTTACCGGAGAGCGGGGTTAACGAGTGGGGTTAACGGAGAGCGGGGTTAACGGAGAGCGGGGTTAACGGAGAGTGGGGTTAACGGAGAGTGGGGTTAACGGAGAGCGGGGTTAAGAGGTGGGGTTAACGGAGAGCGGGGTTAACGGAGAGTGGGGTTAACGGAGAGTGGGGTTAACGAGAGAGGAGGTGGGGTTACGAGAGTGGTAGGTTAACGGAGACGGGGTTAACGGAGAGCGGGGTTACGGAGAGGACGGGGTTAACGGAGTGGGGTTAACGGAGGGGGTTAACGAGAGCGGGGTTAACGGAGAGCGGGGTTAACGGAGAGCGGGTTAACGGAGTGGGTTAACGGAGAGCGGGGTTAACGGAGAGCGGGGTTAACGGAGAGCGGGGTTAACGAGAGAGCCGGGGTTAACGGAGAGCGGGGTTAACGGAGAGCGGGGTTAACGCGGAGAGATGGTAACGTCCTCGCGTCATGTCCGAAAACAACAATATAAATATAAAAATCGCGATTTGTGAAGAGAAGTAAAACTTTTACGAAATCTTAATAAACTTCCTCACTTATTATACACTTCAAGAAGTAGTAATTGTCAATCACCAAAACGCAAAGGATCCAATATACAAACAACTATGTCAAAAAAACCAAAACGTTTCACTGTACCATTTCCTTCCAACACAATCAGAAACGGCGGCGGTTAACCGGAAGCACACGTGACGTCAGTGTTTCTCACTGACTTTCTTCTTCCTCTTTTTGTGGAATAAAGGCGCTTTCAGAGCCATGAGGCTCTACATATGCCACGATTCAAAAAAACAATTTGACACGAGAAGGGCACTCGGTGTGCATACCTCTGCACGCAATGCCTGATCCAGTCGAACATATCGGGCCCAATATATTATATACTGTATATGTATATTATATATATATATTGTATATATATAGTTTTTGGCCCAATCTCTAACATGGTGAAGAATCACTTTTAAAATTCACGAAGCCGGATCAGAATCTTCACCAAAATCGAATCAGTTCGTCCTGGTCATGTCCCCAACCTGCCCACAAAATTTCATCCAAATTCATCTACAACTTTTGAGAATATCCTGCACACAAACAACAAACAAACAAACAAACAAGCAGTCATAGACTGGTACTTACGAAATCGTCAACTTGACCTCTCACCTTGTCTAATAAAAGCTGTCTCTAGAGAAGGTAGCGACGCAAACCAGAAGTTTCTAGATGATCTGTACAAACCATCAAATACGAATGTTTGACCTCACGTGACCTTGACCTTTGAACCGATTTTGACCAAAATCTAATCAGCACGAGCCATCACCCTCCTGAATCACGTGGTGTAATTTGACATTGGTAGCTTCTTCCATTCTCGAGTTACCGCGGATGAACGTAACGTAAAGGTCACACTCGACGCCCCCCCCCAACTCGAAAGGACGCCGGGGCGAGCGCGATGACGTCAGCGCGCACACGCACAAAACCTCGCCACGTGACGAGCCGTGACGCGGCGGTGAAATATTTTTATACAATCTTAAAAACGTCTCCAAAACATCCGATTTTTACCAGAATTTCGACAACTGAGTTTTAAGCGTCCGAAGCGATCGCAAAAACCGAAGACAAAATTAAAATCGAAGTTAAAACGAACTCGTAACGTCGACCGAAGCAAAAAATTCCATTTCTCCACAGGAATTTACAGAATTATTTAATATTATTTTATACACTGAAATTTTTTAAAAACAGCCGTAACTCGACGAATTGACACACAAATTCGCGCGAACTTACCTCGATCTTCCAAACTCACGCTCCGTCAACAATACCTGTGGTAACTTTTCTCGAGTTATCATGTTTTGGATGTTTGACCTCACCGTGACCTTACCTTGACCGATTTTGACCAAAATCTAATCAGCACTAGCATCACCCTCCTGAATCACGTGGTGTAATTTGACATTGGTAGCTTCTTCCGTTCTCGAGTTATCGTGCCTACAAACAACACAAACAACCACACAACAGAGGACGGAGTTGATCAATATACTTACGAAATCTTTAGATTTCGTAAGTAACAAACAACCACAATACTTGCAAATTACATAGGTGGTTGAATTCAATGACGTGACATGCACCTCCTCTTCGAATTTCAAGTCCATCCCTCCATCGGGACCATACTCTGTGCAGAGCGTTGATGCTGCCTAAGCAGTCTCCTTGGCTCTCGGACACAATCCTGGACGGGACACCACTCCGACACAGGATACCAGCAAGCTGGCACTCATTTTGCCGACCTCAGAAGGATGACAGGCAGAAGAGTCAGCCCCACCTGGTATTAATTCAATGGCTGAGTGGGATTTGAACTCAGGACCTGAGGATCCAAAGCCCACCACCCTAACCATGAACACAACACCAGGCTTCATGGTGAAGAATCAGTTGAAAGTTAAATAACTCTTGTATCCAGATCTGGATTTGGATGGATCTTCACCCAGATTTCATCGATTTGTCCTTTTCACACACCCAAACTGTCCACCAAGTTTTGTCCCAATCCATCCATAATCTTTTGACATATTGTGCGAAATATATAGTTGTTGGGCCGATCTCTCAAAGGTGAAGAATCACTGAAAGAATTCTCAGATCCGGATCCGGATTCGGATCTTCACCAAAATTAATCGTTGCTGTCCTTGGCCGGCAACTACATACACACACAAAAAAATTCAGAACGATTGCTTGAAAACTGTGGCCAAAAATCGTGTGACAAACAGACGGACAGACGGACAGACAGACAGACAGACAAACCAACAGACAAACGCTTCAGGCCAACATACTTGGACAAACGGACCCAAATGCGATACCTCCTCCTTCGACGAGGATTCCATACTCCGATGGATTGATTGCAACTTCTCTTTGGCTTGGGGAGTCCTGTGTTGTGTTTTAATTTGATGATGATGTTCTTTTCTGGCCTCTTTGTTGCTTGCTGTTATTAAGACATCAAACGACAGCTCTGATGATATCGTGCTTTGTTCTTTCTCCATGTTTCATCAACACCCCCTCCTTCATCGAGTCTTGTTGGATCCAGCTTTATGGTTAAAGCATTTAGTGCCCCTCCACCAGTACACCGGTACTCATTTCACCGACATCGGGAGGATGATAGGCTGAGTCGACCCCACCTGGTGTTCATTGAGCAGCCAACGGAGCTCGAACTCAGGACTCCAGAATTCCAAGGCAGCCACCCTAACCGCCGAGCCAACACCAGGCTTATTTAGTGCCTGAAAGAGTGGGAAATTTGTCGAAATATTGGTATGGCCATCCTGCTCTGGATTGTAGGAGGTTGGGGGTGTCTTGAGCTCTTCTCTCTTGTCTTGTTGACAGAGGCGACATTTTGCTCAATCAGTCTGACATTTAGATGCTGATGATGTCGATGGAGTGTTCATGTCTCGAGATGAGACTCTCCCCTGTTGGCTGAGTAGTGAGAACCAGTGCCAGTGTCGTCAATCTGGAGGATGAAAGAGAACTCACAATTAGTATCCAGTGTGATTAGTATGAGTATATGACCTTTTCTACAGCAGTACTTGGTTATATAATCTATGGCCCCCCTTTATATGAACTTTTCTACAGCAGTACTTTGGTTATATAATTATGCCCCCTTTATATGAACTTTTCTACAGCAGTATTGGATATTAATATCTATGGCCCCCCTTTATATGAACTTTTCTACAGCAGTACTGGTTATATAATCTATGGCCCCCCTTTATATGAAACTTTTCTACAGCAGTATTGGATATATAATCTATGGCCCTTTATATGAACTTTTTCTACAGCAGTACTTGGTTATATAATCTATGGCCCCTTTATATGAACTTTTCTACAGCAGTACTTGTTATATAATCTATGGCCTCCCCTTTATATGAACTTTTCTACAGCAGTACTTGGTTATAATAATCTATGGCCCCCTTTATATGAACTTTTCTACAGCAGTACTTGGTTTTATATTCTAGTGGCCCCTTTATATGAACTTTTCTACAGCAGTACTTGGTTTATATAATCTATGGCCCCCTTTTATATGAACTTTTCTACAGCAGTACTTGGTTATATAATCTATGGTGCCCCTTTTATATGAACTTTTCTACAGTAGTACTTGGTTATATAATCTATGGCCCCCCTTTATATGAACTTTTCTACAGCAGTACTTGGTTATATAATCTATGGCCCCCTTTATATGAACTTTTCTACAGCAGTACTTGGTTATAAAATCTATGGCGCCCCTTTATATGAACTTTTCTACAGCAGTACTTGGTTAAACAATCTATGGCCCCCCTTTAATATGACTTTTCTACAGCAGTACTTGGTTATATAATCTATGGCCCCCTTTATATGAACTTTCTCAGCAGTACTTGGTTATATAACTATGGCGCCCCTTTATATATGAACTTTTCTACAGCAGTACTTGGTTATATAATCTATGGCCCCCCTTTATATGAACTTTCTACAGCAATACTTGGTTATACAATCTATGCCCCCTTTATATGAACTTTTCTACAGCATACTTGGTTATATAATCTATGGCCCCCCTTTATATGAACTTTTCTACAGCAGTACTTGGTTATATAATCAATGGCCCCTTATATGAACTTTCTACAGCAGTACTTGGTATATAATCTAGGGCCCCCTTTATATGAACTTTTCTACAGCAGTACTTGGTTTTATATAATCTATGGTGCCCCTTTATATGAACTTTTCTACAGCAGTACTTGGTTATATATCTATGGCCCCCTTTATATGAACTTTTCTACAGCAGTACTTGGTTATATAATCAATGCGCGCCCTTTATATGAACTTTTCTACAGCAGTACTTGGTTATACAATCTATGGCCCCTTTATATGAACTTTTCTACAGCAGCACTTGGTTTATAATCTATGGCCCCTTTATATGAACTTTTCTGCAGCATACTTGGTTATATAATCTATGGCGCCCTTTATATGAACTTTTTGCAGCAGTACTTGGTTATATAATCTATGGCCCCCCTTATATGAACTTTTCTACAGCAATACTTGGTTATACAATATATGCCCCTTTATATGAACTTTTCTACAGCAGTACTTGTTATATAATTCTATGGCCCCCTTTATATGAACTTTTCTACAGCAGTACTTGGTTATATAATCATGGCCCCCTTTATATGACTTTTCTACAGCAGTACTTGGTTATATAATCTATGGCCCCCCTTTATATGAACTTTTCTACAGCAGTACTTGGTTATATAATCTATGGCCCCCTTTATATGAACTTTTCTACAGCAATACTTGGTTATACAATCTATGGCCCCCTTTATATGACTTTTCTACAGCAGTACTTGGTTATATAATCTATGGCGCCCCTTTATATGAACTTTTCTACAGCAGTACTTGGTTATAAATCTATGGCGCCCCTTTATATGAACTTTTCTACAGCAATACTTGGTTATACAATCTATGGCGCCCTTTATATGAACTTTTCTACAGCAGTACTTGGTTATACAATCTATGGCCCCCCTTATATGAACTTTTCTACAGCAGTACTTGGTTATATAATCTATGGCCCCCTTTATATGAACTTTTCTACAGCAGTACTTGGTTATATAATCTATGGCCCCTTTATATGAACTTTTCTACAGCAGTACTTGGTTATATAATCTATGGCCCCCTTTATATGAACTTTCTACAGCAATACTTGGTTATATAATCTATGGCCCCCTTTATATGAACTTTTCTACAGCAGTACTTGGTTATATATCACTATGGCCCCTTTATATGAAACTTTTCTACAGCAGTACTGTTGGTTATATAATCTATATGCCCCCATTTTATATGAACTTTCTACATGCAAAGTACTTTGGTTATATAATCTGTGGCCCCCCTTTATATAAACTTTTCTATGCCCCTGGCATTTTCTACAATACCATGGCATGTCCCTTCTTTTCTACTGTTTGCCAAATGTCACATACCATATAAATGGCCTTTTCTATGCCCCTGGCATTTTCTACAATACCATGGCATGTCCCTTCTTTTCTACTGTTTGCCACATGTCACATACCATATAAATGGCCTTTTCTATACCCCTGGCATTTTTCTCTTGAATCATTCGTATGAAAACTATAAATAAATTAAGGAGTTCCCTTTGCAAAGAACAACACCGAAGGACATTAGGCCCATCGAGCCTGTGGTTCCAGCTATGATTGTCAACCTATGGTTGTTTGTCCTTGCTGTTTTCCTTTTAAATATTGAGCGTCAAGCAAGGAAGCAGCACAAACCAATTTTAAACGTCTTTAGTATCACTAGGCCGGGATTCGAACCACTGACCTCCCAGAATCAGAGTGAACGCTCGAAGAATGACCCCGCCAAGTATAGTCAAAACAGTAGGTTAGTAAATATATATTGGTGAGTGTAGGTTGGTGAGTGTAGGTTGGTGAGTGAATGTTGGTGAGTGTAGGTTGGTGAGTGTAGGTTGGTGAGTGAAGTTGGTGAGTGTTGGCTGTGAGTGAATGTTGGTGAGTGTCGGCTGGTGAGTGTCGGCTGGTGAGTGAATGTTGGTGAGTGTAGTGGTGAGTGAATGTTGGTGAGTGAATGTTGGTGAGTGTCGGCTGGTGAGTGTCGGCTGGTGAGTGAATGTCGGTGAGTGTAGGTTGGTGAGTGAATGTTGGTGAGTGAATGTTGGTGAGTGAATGTTGGTGAGTAGTTGGCTGGTGAGTGTCGGCTGGTAAAGTGAATGTTTGGTGAGTGTAGGTTGGTGAGTGTAGGTTGGTGAGTGAATGTTGGTGAGTGAATGTTGGTGAGTGAATGTTGGTGAGTGTTGGCTGGTGAGTGTCGGCTGGTAAGTGAATGTTGGTGAGTGTAGGTTGGTGAAGTGTAGGTTGGTGAGTGAATGTTGGTGAGTGAAATGTTGGTGAGTGAATGTTGGTGAGTGAATGTTGGGAGTGTCGGCTGGTGAGTGTCGGCTGGTGAGTGAATGTGGTGAGCTGTAGGTTGGTGAGTGAATGTTGGTGAGTGAATGTTGTGAGTGTCGGCTGGTAAGTGTCGGCTCGTGAGTGAATGTTGGTGAGTGTTGGCTGGGTGAGTGTCGGCTGGTAAGGTGAATGTTGGTGAGTGTAGGTTGGTGAGTGTAGGTTGGTGAGTGAATGTTGGTGAGTGAATGTTGGTGAGTGAATGTTGGTGAGTGTCGGCTGGTGAGTGTGCGGCTGGTGAGTGAATGTTGGTGAGTGAATGTTGGTGAGTGTAGGTTGGTGAGTGTCGGCTAGTTAGTGCTAGGTTGGTGAGTGAATGTTGGTGAGTGAATGTTGGTGAGTGTCGGCTGGTGAGTGTAGGTTGGTGAGTGAATGTTGGTGAGTGAATGTTGGTAGTGTAGGTTGGTGAGTGTCGGCTAATTAGTGTAGGTTTGGTGAGTGAATGTTGGTGAGTGAATGTTGGTGAGTGTCGGCCTGGTGAGTGAATGTTGGTGAGTGTCGGCTGGTGAGTGAATGATTCGGTGAGATGTAGGTTGGTGAGTGAATGTTGGTGAGTGAATGTTGGTGAGTGTAGGTTGGTGAGTGTCGGCTGTGAGTGTCGGCTGGTAAAGTGAATGTGGTGAGTGTAGGTTGGTGAGTGTAGGTTGGTGATGTCGGCTGGTCAGTGTAGGTTGGTGAGTGAATGTTGGTGAGTGAATGTTGATGAGTGTAGGTTGGTGAGTGTCAGCTAGTTAATGTAGGTTGGTGAGTGAATGTTGGTGAGTGAATGTTGGTGAGTGAAATGTTGGGAGTGTAGGTTGGTGAGTGTTGGCTAGTTAGTGTAAGGTTGGTGAGTTGAATGTTGGTGAGTGAATGTTGGTAAAGTGTAATGTGGTGAGTGAATGTTGGTGTAGTGAATGTTGGTACGAGTGGTATGGTTGGTGGAGTGTTCGGCTGGTGAGTGAATGTTGGTGAGTGAATGTTGGTGAGTGTCGGCTAAGTTAGTGTAGGTTGGTGAGTGAATTGTTGGTAGAGTTGAATGTTGGTGAGCTGTCGGTTGGTGAGTGAATGATTGGTACGAGTGAATGTTGGTGAGATGTAGGATTGGTGAGTGTCGGGCTGGTGAGTGTATGAGTGGCTGAGTGAGTGAATAGTTGGTGAGTGTCGAGCTAGTTAGTGTAGGATTGGGAGTGAATGTTGGGTGAGTGAATGTTGGTGAGTGTTGGCTGGTGAGTGAATGTTTGGTGAGTGGGGGTTGGTGAGTGTCGCTGGTGAAGTGAAGTGTTGGTGAGTGTAGGTGGTGAGTGAATGTTGGGTGAGTGATGTTGGTGAGGTGTGGGGTGAGTGGTCGCTGTGGAGTGAATGTTGGTGAGTGTAGGTTGGTGAGTGAATGTTGGTGAAGTGTAGGTTGGTGAGTGGTAGGTTGGTGAGTGAATGTTGGTGATGTGTTGGCTGTGACGTGTCGCGCTTGGTAAGTTGGAATGTTGGTGAGTGTAGGTTGGCTGAGTGTCCGCTGGTGAGTGAACTGTTGGTGAGTGAAATGTTGAGTGAAGTGATGTTGGTGAGTGAATGTTGGTGAGTGTCGGCTGGTGAGTGAAAATGTTTTGGTGAGATGAATGTTGGTGAGTGAATGTTGGTGAGCTGTAGGTTGGTGAGTGTCGGCTGGTGAATGTAGTTGGTGAGTGAATGTTGGTGAGTGAATGTTGGTGGCGTGTAGGTTGGTGAGTGTCAGCTAGTAATGTAGTTGGTGAGTGAATGTTGGTGAGTGAATGTTGGTGAGTGTGCGTTGGTGAGGTGAATGTTGGTGAGTGGATGTTGGTGAGTGTAGGTTGGTGAGTGTCGGCTGGTGAGTGAATGTTGGTGAGTGTCGGCTCGTTAGTGTGAGGTTGGTGAGTGAAATGTTGGTGAGCTGAATGTTGGTGAGTGAATGGTTGGTGAGTGATCCGGCTGGTGAGTGTAGGTTGGTGAGTGAATGTTGGTGAGTGTAGGTTGGTGAGTGTCGGCTAGTTAGTGGTAGGTTGGTTGGAGTGAATGTATGGTGAGTGGAGGTTGGTGAGTGTCGGCTGGTGAGTGAACTGTGGTGAGTGTATGGTTGGTGAGTGAATGTTGGTGAGTGAATGTTGGTGAGTGTCGGCTGGTGCGTGTCGGCTGGTGAGTGAATGTTGGTGAGTGTAGGTTGGTGAGTGAAGTTGTGAAGTGCATAGGTTGGTGAAGTGTATTGTGGTGAGTGAAATGTTGGTGAGTGTGGCTGGTGAGTGTCGGCTGGTAAGTGAATGTTGGGTAGTGTAGGTTGGTGAGTGGTCGGCTGGTGAGTGAATGTTGGTGAGTGTAGGTTGGTGAGTGTCGGCTGGTGAGTGATGTTGTGAGTGTCGGCTATTAGTGTATGTTGGTGAGTGAATGTTGGTGAGTGAATGTTGGTGAGTGTCGGCTGGTGAGTGAATGTTGGTGAGCTGTTCGGTTGGTGAGTGAAGTTGGTGAGTGAATTGTTGGTGAGTGTAGTTGGTGATGTGTCGGCTGGTGAGTGAATGTTGGTGGTGTCGGCTAGTTAGTGTAGGTTGGTGAGTGAATGTTGTGAGCTGAATGTTGGTGAGTGAATGTTGGGTGAGTGTAGGTTGGATGGGTTTCCAGTTTCCCCCCCAGCTGGAGGAAGATTGCGATTTTGATTGTGACACATGAAATCTCGTGCCGGGTTGGCCCCGCCCCTTTAGTCGAAGATTAACCTGAGTTCCATGTGGTTTTATTCCAAGGTCTTGTTTCGCATCGTTCTGCTCGTGGTCATCTTCTCATCCCATCTCGAGCCGATTCGTGTCATCACATCACATCGCAAGTAACGCGACGCGAGTCCTGCATCAAAAAACAAACTGGACTGAAGGGAAACGGCGATTTTCACGGCACTGCAAAGGAAAGCGATGGTGAGGAGCACGAAGAACGTGTTTCTCTTCATTCCCAACCTGATAGGTAAGACTCGGCGTGAAACGTCACATTTGAACGGTAATACCTGATGTCGCGGGCATTGTTAGTTACCAGAAGGTGGTCGGTTCGGGGTTACAGTTCAACTAACGGACCCTCCTTCGGGTTGAATGTCGAGATGTGAAGCACAACCGAACAATCCTCGTTGTTTGGCGAAATCGGCCATCCTTCTCAACATCCTCATGTGTACTCACCACGTGTTTGTTTGTCTCTGCTCCTCACTTGTGTATGGTGATATCTCGGTAGGGACCCCACTCGAAACCCGTAATCCGTAGTTTCCCTAGTTAAGAACGGGCCCTATAGATCAATGTAAAACATTGTCCGTGAATGGTTTTGTCTTGTGTCGTGTCTCCGCGATGCTTCCGCCCAATAAGATCTGGTATGATTCGGATGAATGTTGCCGCTATGGATTAATTTGTGTTCGCGTCGAGGAACGATCCGTTCGATTGGGTATATAAAATCCAAAAGATGGTTACAGACTGGCAGGAAAACGCTCGGCATCTGACAAAACCAGTCCTGTAACCGGGTATCTCTCCCAAACTGGTAAGGCATCCAGCGATTACGTTTTGTATCGCCGATGAAGACGCGTGACCAGAGGCCTGATGCCGAGCCAGCCGGTGTATAAACCCCGCGAGCGGCCGGAGTGGCGTTGAGAATCCCGTGCCGTCGCTGCAATCCTTAACAATATATATATTACATATAATCAAAAACAAGACGATGGTTCAGTAGCAAGCATTCTGAGGACTCGAAGTTTATAAAAATATACACGTTGTCCCACACGGACCGGATTTACTGTGTTTGTGGGCCCTAGGCCAAACCTTATCAGTTGCCCCCTCCCACCCCCCTACCCCCCCAAAAAAAAGTTTTTTTTTATATATATATTATCGTAATATTGTAATGTAAAAAAAAAAAAGAATTACAACATAATGCTACACATTAATAATTTTAATTTTTAGATCAATCAAATTAGCTCCATATCAAGTACATCAAAGTACAATCAAGTTCCCATATCGATGTACATCTTAACAATAGGAAAATGCCCGCAAAAATAGCCAATGAAACTGAAGCATAATAAATTTACAATGAAATTACAATGTATGAATAAAAAAGCATACAATGAAAACCGATCAGAGAACCCACAAAGTCCCGGTGGGCCCTAGGCCAATGGCCTATTGTTAAAAATCCGGCCCTGCCGCTCCCAACATGTCCCAATTATTGTCCCATTATGATT
>CM068957.1:5516659-5531609 GCA_035128595.1 Eptatretus atami | reverse complement strand
TTGTATTTTTAATTCATTTTCTGAAATTTGTGGAATTCGTTTTTCATTTGAAGTTGTGGGATAAAATGTGAAAATAAAGGTGGAAAAAAGTCTGATTTAATTCCAGGCTAAAAGGCAACAAAAGGTGAAAATTTTGAAAGGGGCTTTTGCACATTTTGACTTTCTATTGACACTGTATGTCCAGAGAGATGGCCCTGATCTCATGTCTGACATTCAGTGCATCTATCCATTGTTGGGTGAGTAGAAGTAGCATATCCAAGGTGGAATGACCTCATCTGAATCCACATTGATGATCTGAGATGAGGTTGTTTGAGAAAAGGAAGGATTTCATTTCAACTGCAATGATGGATTCCATGACCTTGCTGATGATTGGAAGTAAGGTGATAGGTCTGTAGTTCAGGGTATCTGTTTTTGCACATTTTGATGCAGTGCATTGATTTTGACAGATTTCCAAACAGATGGAAGATGACCGAAGGCAAATGACAGGGTGAAAAGGGCAGAGAGAGGAATTGAAAGAGCAGCAGAGAAGGTTTTTAGGACAAGTGAGCTGATGCCGTCTGGTCCAGTTGCAGTGTCAAAGTCGAGGGTTGCTAGAAACCTCTCCACCTTCTCAGGTGCAAAAGGCACAGATTTAGGAAGCAGTTGAGTATGACTGGGTAGGATGGGTACAGAGACGGAGACAGGTTGGGGACACAAAATTTGGAAGCAAACACAGACTTGAGACATTCAGTCTTCTCACGAGCAGTCTGCTATGATGCCATTTCGGGGAGGGATGGAGAGGGAACATACCCCAGAGACAGAATGAACAATGTGCCACCAGGTTTTAGAGGGAGACAAGTTTGAAAGTTCATTCTTGAGGTTGGACAGATATTTTCTGGCTATCCTGAGAGGGGAAACACACTTGTTGCAGAATTTATTGAATGCATCCAAGGTTGCTTGTGGTCAGATTTGCCTTCCAGGCAAGAAGAGAAGGCAAGTTGTTTCAGAGTAAATGCCTCACTATATATATAGTATAATATATATTACAGGGTGAGTCAGAAGTAGCGCCGATTTCTGTCAGTTGATTGTTTGTTCGCCATTTGTATTACAGTGTACAAGAGAGGTAGAAATAAATGAATGACATGTTTATCTAACTATTTATTCAATAAAAAAATATTACGGAACTGTACCAAAGCTGTTTTACTTGCAATTTTCAAAGTGCCGTCCCTCGTGATCGATGCACAATTGCAGCCGAGCAGGCACAGAGCGCACACGTCTTCAGAGCTCGATATCAATTTCCTCAAACTTTGCAGTGATTTGAGCCTTCAATTCCTGAATGGGACGAGGTCTTTCATGAGCCCCCAAAGAAAGAAATCTGGAGGTGTAAGGTCTGGGGAGCGTGCCGGCCACTCGATCGGACCGCGGCGGCCGATCCACTTTCTGAGAAAGTTTTCATCAACCACTGACGAACATAACGTCCATAATGAGGTGGAGCTCCATCATGCTGGAAATAACAGTCCTGATCTTGTACCCTGGGCCAAAAGAAGGTTTGCAGCGTATCCAGGTAAATTTCTGCAGCGACAGATCCCTCAAAGAAAAGGGTCCAATTATCCCTAATGGAGATATGGCTGCCCAAACTGTCACTCCAGGTAAATTTACCTCCTTCTCAAACTGTCACTCTTGGGTATATTCACAGCCCAGTAGACACAATTGTGTCTGTTAATTGTGGAATTAAGCTCAATTTGGTGGCAAAATTCAGTAACTTTCCAAACTCGCAGTAATAACCTGCAAAACAAAATCAAAAATAAATAAATTACGAAAATTAATAATCTGCTAGACAATTAACAACATGACTTCCCAGAAAGAATCTGACAGCCGAAAAAACAGAAATCGGGCGCTACTTTTGACTCACCCTGGTGATATAGTGTGTATGGTGAGGTGTGGTATAATATGTTTTTTTTTTTGGTTATGTTATATATAGTAGTGTGAGTATGTTATAATATATGTATATATGATATTGGTGGTCGCCATAGACTACCTTTATGTCTCAGGTTTATCCGTCTTCTTTTTAGGAGATTTGTTTGTATTGTTTTTATTTTTTTTTATTTTATTGAGACGGTTTTTGTTTATTTTATTGGTTATACTTTGTTGTTTTCTCTTTTGCTTGTATACTTATGTAATGACAGCTCTGGAGGCCAGAGGAGTCAACCAATTTGATGAAACTTGATTGGTAGGTTCATACCAGGATCTAGTTGTATGCTTTGAGCACCTTTGCTATGGACGCCACCGTTGCCTAGCAACGGGACTTTGAAATTTTTGAGAAAATCCTAAAAAAAAAAAAAAAAAATCGAAAATCAGCTTCCGCGCTTTATGCGCATTATAATCAACCTTTGTCAAAAATTTTCAGCCCGATCCGTCAAAAACTATGACTAGTATGCAATTATATAGCGACCACCATGTCGCCTACCGCGGTATAGTGTATATATGTATGTATATAATTTTTTATATTTTATATTATGACCAGTCCTGAAGCGAGGGCTGCTTGCTGTCCATGTCAATCTGCCTGAGTGAACTACCAGACATGCCGGCACTGAGGTGTCTCTGTGAGAATGGTCAGAGAGCTGTTGACTCTCACCAGCATATGTTCAGATGAACCAAATGGAGCAGAGGAAGAGCAGGAGACATTTGCGGGAAAGTTTGTGTCACCAATTCCAGAAGGGAGGATTATTTATTTATTTAACTTCTCACTTTGATCAATGAGCTTGCCTTTCGTGCTGTTTTTTTTTCATCAATGTGCACCCATATCTCTCCTCTTGCAAACTGCTAACCCTTTTTAGCTGGTCTATGATTGAGTCCTGATGAGCTGTTGAAGCCATAACCATGTCATTCAGTCAGACAGTCAGGTAGTCAGTGGGTCCATTAACAAGTTTTGTTTTTTACCTACTCCTCCGAGGCGACTCAACGGATCATTTTGAAACTCTGCTAAAAAAACAAAATGGTGGAACAGCGGATGTCGATTCGCAAAAACTAATGGAGCCCTTTTAAAAAATTCCATCCAGTTGATGAGATAATTAACTAATTAACTCAAAATGTAGTTTGCTTGTATTTCCATCACATGTCGTGAGATTCCGTCATCTCACGAGATTGTGAATTAAATTTTAAAAAATTATGTTTTGTCATAATTTAATTTTCACCTCTTCATACCTCTTAATTTAATTTGATCTTAATCATAATTTAATTTAACATCTTATTTAAATATTCACCTGGGCTGGGCTATTTTGATGGTGGTTTGGAAGTTATCGCAAAAATCTATAAGGAGCTGGCACTATGCCCAGATAGGGTTAACCTCATAAGGTCATTAATGCTCTCTTGCTTTGAAGAACTGGAAAGAAGGGGGGAGGGGAGGACAGAGTTGGGGTGTGGGGGTGGTCAAAGAGGGGACAATCCTTATTTAGTCCCTTTTATCCTTTCAAGATCGTTAAGTCCTTGGAGACCTTTCAGACCTTTAGACCCCCAACTAGTATTGGAATGTATCCTTTGGACCTTTAGGACCCCATTGGAATGTATCCTCAGTCGACTAGACCCAAACTACCTTTGGAACATACCCCTTATAGTGTAGGCATATTTGTCATGAAAAAAAGGATTCGTGTATTTTTTTTGTTAAAAGCAAAAACTCACTTGATTTTGTTAGATGATACTATAAACATGAAAAAAAATTAGGGTGGCATTTTTTCTGAGCATTCTAACGGCCTGAAAATCCAAGATGGCCACCACCGTAGCAAAACGCCCTAAATTTGACACTAAAATTAACTTAATGTGGTCTAAATATTTTTTTCAGCATGAACTGCTTGGAACCACTCTCAACAGAACCCGAACCATTTTGTTTTGCTATCACCGCAAAATCTTCCAGGAAAACTGTCTCGCTGTATAATAGGATACAGCCCCAGGCATATGAGTGTGACAAACCTGTGTCATGTGCAGCCAGTGACTCGCCAAGTCCAGGAGAGAAACAGTTGAAAGAGTGGTGTGGCGCTCGGGTACAGCACGGCCAGGTGACGGTCAGACAAGCTGCTGCACAGCGATCGGTCAGCATGTCCAGCATTGCACCAAACTTGCTCTCTGTACCAGCATAACTTATTGACGTACATAATTCCAAATTTTATCATCTTCACATCCACCATTGGCATCATCTCAAATTGCCATTCAAAAAGGAAAAACAGAATTTGGGTCTCCATGCAAATAAATTTCATGCAAGAAAGGCAAGCATAGCTGAAGCTTTGCACGTCATCAATAAAGCATCAAGTATAAAATGTTATAAAGTCAGAAGAACTGTTCTTTGTTCACCATTTGAAGATCAAGGTCACACCTTTCACAACCATTGCTATCCCTGTTGTCATTGCAAGTCCAGAGGCACACCGCAAGAATATGTTTCATTCAAGCAAATACAAGCGAGTGAGGAATCCAAGAGATTTTCTTCATGCAAAGAAACAAATAAATATTGAAATCAATGAATCCCGAATGCCTGCATGAACAAATAAACAAACAGATGTCATGCGTAGCACGATACTTACAAATCCATAAAACACGTTTTACCTCAAGAAATAATTGGTGGTGAATTCAATGACCAAATATTGCAACTCGTCTTAACTTTCAAGTGAATCGGATGAAAATTAGAGATTCAGAAATTCCAGCTCAGTTGACCTTATGGTCTATGTTGACCTCAAAAATAATTGGCTGTTGAATTCAGTGACCCGAAATATATATCCTGTTCAAATTTCAAGTCAATCGGATGAAAATTGAGGATTTTAGAAATCTCACCTAAGTTGGTGACCTTTGGCCTATGTTGACCTCAAAAATAATTGTCGTTGAATTCAGTAATCTGATATTAAAATCCTGTTCAAATTTCTCGTCAATTGGATTGAAAATTGAGGATTTTAGAAATTTGAGAGATTTGTTGACCTTTGGCCAATGTTGACCTTTTGACCTCAAAAACAATAGGCTTCTTGCTTCTGACAAACTCAACCATGTGGTGAAGTTTCGTGAAGATCGGTTTAAAATTGACCTGTAGGCAACAAACATAAAATAAAAAAAAGACAAACAGAACAACACACGCAACGAACCCAATATTACTTGAAAAATCTTCGATTTTCGCACGGAATGAATAAGTGAATACAAATGGATGAATGAATGATGGTGTAAAAGTAAAAAAACAGGCCTGAATGTTTCAGCTGTCAAGATAACCTCAGCAGCTGAATTTTCATTGTGAGAGGTGACATGTCTGACAACATTTCTCACAAAGGTTCTGGGGGAAGAAAGGGGAAATAATTAATAACCAAAGCAAAGTGTTCTTGCTGTTGATATGCTTTCGTTTACTGGAATCCATTTAAAATGCAACACTTAATATTAACTCCACACCGAAGGTGGACAGAGGTTATTGTTGTTTTCACCCCTGTTTGTCTGTTTGTGAGCAGATATCTCAAAAAGTTTATGGACGGATTCAGACAAAAATTAGTGGGGAGTGTTTGATGTGTGACAACGGCGAGTCGATTAGATTTTGTTGAAGATCGGGATCTGATAATATAATTTTTAAATGATTCTTCACCATTGAGAGATGCGGCCAAAACAATATAGAGCACGATATATCAAAAGCTATGGACTGATTGTGACAAAACTGGGTGGATGAGTGAGTGGGTGCAAGAACAATCAGATTTAGACTTTGGATGACCGGGTCCAGATCTGCCTGTTGGTGCACTACAAAATGTACACTGTTCAGCCTGGCAGAAGTATGTGTTCTCCCGAGTTCCATTCTAGTTCCCTCCGCCACAAAAGGTGGACGAAGGTTATTTTTCACCCCTGTCTGTGAGCAAGATATCTCAAAAAGTGTGCACAGATATAGAAAAACTTGGGACAGGGTGGATGTGTGACAAGGACGAATCGTGTTCGATTTGGTTAAGATACAGATCCAGATATGAGATTTTTTTTTTTAATTTTAAAGCAATTCTTCAGCATTGAGAGAAGGGCCAAAACGATATGTAGCACGATATTTCAAAAAAATTGTGCACGAGTTATGACATGTTTTTAAAAATTACCCCCTGTGGGGTGACGGTCATCTCTGAACTCTTGTAGATGTGGATCTCTGATCGGATGAGAATGGCTTGATGTCGTCTTGTCTTTTGGTTCAACGTACAGACGAAAGCCCGGAGTAAAAGGATAGAAAACCTCAGAAATCAAACTACATTTCTGAGTTATCCGGAGATAGATTTTGAAAATGGTTGATTTGTAACATTTATGATCAATGTGTCTTCAAAAGGATAGAAACCGGACCTCAGAATCAAAACCGCATTTCTGAGTCATAAATGGCGGATGATATTTTGACAATGGATTGATTTCACAAGTTTACAGCATCAGTACCTTGACATTGACTTCAATCAGGTCTAAAGTCATACCGTCGTGCATCACTCATCGACCCCTACCTCATTACCAAGTTTTCATCAAGATGCGAAATTTTTTGACCGTATCACATCGACGATTTTTCCAACTTTGAAGACACGTGATTCGATAACCAGACAAATTTGAAAAAAACCGGCCTGACCAAATTTAGATATTGTTCCATATTATCAGAATACCGAAGAAATTTTGAAGATCGGATCACAACAGGAGGGAGAGATAGATTTTGAAAATGGACGATTTCGCAACTTTGGAGTGGCCTTGACCTTGACCTTCAATCGTGTCAAAAGTCATACCATCGGGCATCACTCATCGACCCTACCTACATACCAAGTTTCATCAAAGATCGGGCGAATTTTTTTTTGACCACATCACATCGACGATTTTTCCAACTTTTGAAGACACGTGACTCGATAACCAGGACGGATTTCAAAAAACCGGCCCGAACAAATTTAGATGTTTTGTTCCATATTATCATAATCCCAAGGAATTTCGAAAGTCGGATCATAAACGGCGGAGGAGATAGATTTTTGAAAATGGACAATTTTGCAAACTTTGGAGTGACCTTGACGTTGACCTTCAATCGGGTCAAGGTCATACCGTCGTGCATCCCTCATCGACATCTACCCACATACTAAATATCAAAAAATCAGAAGAAAAAAAATGGGATGGACGGACATCGAGACTGTGTTATTAGGTATCTCATTAGAGATGATGGTTGTCAGAGATCTCTCATTAGAGATGACCTAAAGCTGTGGTGAAAATTGAAAAACGTGACGTGTTTATGTTTATTGTGGATTCCAAAGGGAGGCACCACAGCATGCTCACATGCAGGCATCTATATTATAAAGCAGGAGTGTCCATCCATCCGACCCTAACTACTCCCTCAGTTTTGTGGCTAGCCCACCAAACCTTCTGTGGAATGTTTTGGGCCCAGCAGATGTCCCAAGTAGGAAGAGGTTTTCGAGAAACCTCAATACAATTATGATTTTGACTTTTGATCTATATGATCTGGATGCAATGTCAGATAATGGCGTTTCTCTTCGTTTACCTGACGAGTGTTTGAAACATTGTTATTTGTTAAATTAATGGTATAATTTGTGAGTGGAATGATGCTATCTGAATGAAAATATAGAGATTGAGTTTTCAAATGAGGCAGAATGAGGAAATCATGTGAGGGTTCCACCCGTGACATTTGCAGATTCAGCATTTGTAGTTTTGCTATTTTTTGTAAAGTCCTTCACGAAGCGACTGTCCAACAGCTGTCCAAAACCTCCCGTGCATATCACGGGTACCTCGCTCATAACATATATATACTAGAAGCCACTCGTAGAGTGCATACCTCCACCTGGATCTGAATCCAAATCAATTCGTCCTTGTGACACACCCAACCTCCCAGCACTTTTGGAGATATCCTGCACACAAACAGAAAGGAGGGAAAACATAATCTCTGTCCACTTTCAGTGGGCTGAGGTAATAAATAGCCCAAGTGCGCCAGACACTCATCTCCCCATGGAGGGTGGCTGTATTTGGGTGCAATAGGTGATAAAGTTGATTTTCGGTTTGATTTGATGGAAAATTAGGGGCTGAAACGCCTGATAACACGATTGTATTCACAAAGTGAAAATGACGAAGGATGAGTGGGTCCTGAATTGATGAAAAATGTTCCATTAGTTTTTGTCCAGTAAAAGGATCCTAACCCCTTTCAGACCCTAAAAAGGTATAAAAGGGTCCAAGGATCAAAAGCAGTGATGGGCAACCTAGGCTAGTTCTTGGGCCGCATTATTGGCTCTCCTTCATCTCAGTGGGCCACAAGATTGAAATTGGGTACATGCACGAACCACAACCGCATGAAAAAGCTTAACTATATTACTAACCCCAAGCCGAATATTTCATAATCAGGTCAGGTATGGGAGCATGCGCCGGAGCAGCACGTTGCTGCGTCCACTTTCCGCCGGTACTTCAGGGCCTCCGTCTCGCCATACCGCAGGCAGATGCCTGGCCCATCCCAATCTCCTCGAGATGCTGCTCAACCTGCTGCAACCAAGTGGCATGTGGTCGGCCCATTGGCCTCCTCAAATCACGAGGCTCCTTCGCTGAGAGAATCTAGTGAGCAGGATCAGCGTCAAAAAAAAGAGCCACGTGTCGATACAGCCGCAGCTGACGCTCACGGACTACGCAGGTAGCAAATCTCATTTCAGTCTCTCTCTCTCAGCAACCGCTCGTTGGACACAAAGTCCGACCAGTGATAGCCAAGGATTCTCCAAAGAGACCTGGTACCAAAGGAATTAAGTCGCCATCTCAGATCCCTGGTCAGAGTCCAAGTCTCACATCCGTAGAGCAAGACTGGAAGCACCAAGGACCTAGAGACTTGGACTTTAGTCCTCCCGCACAAGTACCAGCAGCGCCATACCCCAGATCCAGTGAATCCATGACTCCCAGCCCAACCCAGACATCTGTTGACCTCGGCTCACAGCCAGCAGAGACGTGAATATCACTGCCAAGGTAAGTGAATCTCTCCATGACTTCAACATCCTCACACAAAGAGGTACAGACAGGATAGCAGCATCCAAGATGTCATTGAAAGCCTGGATCTTCGTTTTGACCCAGGAAACCTGAAATCCCAGTGGCTCAGACTCCTCATTCAGACTCCAGATTCTCTCAGTTAACCTCATAAGGTCATGAACGCTCTCTCAACCTCGAGGGCCCTAAAAGGATATCCACAGTCTCCGCAAAGATGACTGCAACATCTGCGAAATCAAGGTCAGAGATCTTGACATTCCCAAATGATGCACCGCGCTTGATCTCTCCGACATCCTCCCGAGAATCCAGTCCATACAAGTGCTGAAAAGTGTGGGACCAGTACACACCCCAGAAGAACTTCAGTAACAACTGAGAATAAGTCAGAGATGTATCACCACATCTCACAGCACTCTCAGTACCAGAGTATATTTTAGACATCAGATTGATCAGTTTTGGTGGCACCCCACGAAGACCTCAAATTCTCCAGAGGGCATCCTGGTTCACCAAAATGAACGCTTTACAGAGATCAACATAGGCTGCAAGAAGCCCCTGCCGAAACTCTCGCCTGCATTCGGTGAGGACCGGGGAGTAAGGATACGGTCAATCGTTGACCTCTTTGGTGTAAAGCCTGACTGCTCTGGATGCTGGTGCTCAAGAAGATGGTGGCGAACCCAATCAATAATTATCTGAGCAAAGACCTTGCCTGGCACTGAAGCAGCATCACCCCTCGGTAGTTGTTGCAGACCTGGTGATCACCCTTCCCTTTTCAGAGAGGGACAACAAGGCCCTTCTTACAGTCAGTTGGAATGATGCCTGTGTTCCAGGCAGAGCACAGAACTGCATGCAACGACATGAGTGCAGCATTTCCACCAGCCTTGAGAAGTTCAGCATGGATGCCACAGATCTCAGGAGCTATACCAATTTCAACCGGTTCACCGCAGCCTGTGTTTCCACAAACGAAGGTGGATCACAGTTGATTGGAGGGTCAGCAATAGGGCAGTAACACCCCTGACATCCAACTCCACAACTGGTGGATCTGCCAGGAACAGCCAGTCAAAATAACCGGCCCAGCGGGCCTTCATTTCAGACTCCTCTGTCAAGAGACCACCCCCTCCGCTCTCACTGCAGTACACCGAGTGACGGGCTTGGAGGAACGCAATGCGTGAATTCCCCTGTAAGCAGGACGACAATCACCTGACCACAGGTGATGCTCAACCCCCTCATAGATTCCTCACCATAGGCCTCCTTGTCCACCCTTAGCACACGTTCAGTTTTAAGCCTCAGCTCCCTGAACAGATCAGCTCTGCCTTTCAGCCTGGCCCTGCGACTCTGGTCAATGATATCCAGTGTCCCCGAGAGACAAAATTATTCTTCGCCCTCCGGTGAGTTCCAAGACATCCACCGGCAACATCAAGGATGGTGGTCTTGAAGGCACTCCACAACTCTTCAGGATCCCCAAAGCACCCAGACTCCCCAAATTTCTACTCAGCCTGTTCGCAAACTCCTCAGCTACCTTCTCATCCTTAAGCTTGCCAACATCCAGCCTAGACTGGGAGTGGACCATTCCGCCAGATTTAAGCTGCAACTTCGGAGTGGCTACAACAAGCCTGTTGGTCGGTATTGAGAAACTGAGCACTCCGGTCGACCTTGCAGTTCTGGATCATCCTTCAACGACCATCAACGAGCACATGGTCAATCTCCTTTGCCACTCCACCTGCGTTGGAATACCAAGTCCAGAAATGAGCCTGGAGGTGCTGAAACCATGAACCAGCCACTCTAAGTCCATGACTTCTTGCAAAGTCAAGGAACTTAGTGCGATTCTGGTTCACAATTCCAGACCCACGGGGACCAACACACGTCTCGTAACCATCCGATCAATTCCAGTTTGGGCAGTGAAATCCCCCAAGACTAGTAGTATCTCGCCTTGGGCACTGATCAATCACAGACTCAAGTTGTGCATAAAATGCGTCCTTCACGGTGAGATTACTCGCCTCAGTCGGAGCATATCCAGAGACCAGGGAAATGACACCAAGGAGTGACGAATCGTTCATCTTATTAAACGCTCGTTCACCTGTGTTACCTCAATTATCATTGGAGTCAGCTTATTGGACACAGCTACAGCAACTCTTTTGGACGGTAACCATCAGAGCGACCAGACCAATAGTCGGTGTAACCACCCACCATGATCTCGCCGCAATCCGGTCTTTGAACCTCAAGAGTACTGCAATACCGATGTCCAAACGCTTCAGTTCAGATGATGAGACATGTGATCATCTTCTCTTAGGGATAGGACATTCCAGGCACACCACGAAGGGACCGCCTCAGTTCACCCAAGGAGACCACCGTCTGGTGGACGACACCACAGCACCACCCCGACACACTACCGCAATCTGATCGCGGAAGGTTACCGCGTGGTTTTCCTCCTTTCATTAAAGAGTGGGGGTCCCGAAGGCTTTGCCCAATCCCGTCATCCAGCGAGCTCCCCTGCGCGGCAGCTGCACAGAAGTACTCCCACAGAGTGGATTTTCAGATTTATTTTTGCTTTTCGTATGTTTTGCAGAATTAAGGGTTTACGGTGGCCAGAGTGCAAATCCTGCCACCAACCTCCTTATAAAAAGTCACCCAACTGCAGGAGGACGTCCGTAGACACAGTTGGCATGAGATGCGGATGGCCGTTGGCTCACAAGGAGCTCCTCCACCCTTGACAGGTTTTGTTTTTAATCCTGCTGGGTGTCCATATCATACACCCTCCTCACCAGAAAACCTGGTGGGGGAGACGGTTTAGTCGCCGACAACCGACCATGGAACAGGTTCATACAGGTTTACATGATACCTGGAGCAAGTTGCAGATCTGGTCTGATCTGGCCTGACCTGACAATTTCATAACGAATTATGGAAAATGCCTATTCATTCATAAATTAATAGAATTGTCATCACCTTCAAAGAGTAAAAGCAAAATAAATATTTATTTATGCTCACCTTACAATCCATCAAAGTCAATGCGACGTCTGATTAAATCTGTCCTCCACAAGCTTTTTCACATTAAGAGTCAGGGATGTGCAGATGCATCACAATTCAGCACTGAGGTTTCCATCCATTCGGCTGTTGCGCTTCTTGCATTTGATGTGTCTCAGAGCAGTAAATGTCTGCTCACATGTATTGTTAAGCGAACGATTGACATCAGCTTTGCAAAGCGATAATGGAATACTGGCCCGGGTATATTCATCAACGTTCTCGTACACCGTCTGAGATGTCTAAGAAGTCTCAAAGAGTCTTATAAGGACTAAAAATGTCTAAATGTGGTCCATCTAAATGGTTTAAAGGGTGTAAGGATCTCAAGTGTTGAAAGTGTCAAAAAGGTCTTGAAAGGTCAAGAGGGTCTACAGGGTTTGAAGGGTCATAAACGGTCGAAAGGTCTAAAGGCTACATTCCAAAAGTAGTTGGGGTCCAACGGGTATAAATGTCTGAAGGTGTATAAAGGGTCATGCAAGGTCTAGGGGTTTAAAGGGTATAAAGGTTATGTTCCAAGAGTAGTTGGGTCTAAAGGGGGTATAAAAGGGTCTAAAGAGTGTAAGGGGCTAAATTGTTGAAAAGGTCTATCGAGGTTTAAAGGGTCATAAGTGGTCGAAAGGTCTAATAGTGTAGGCATATTTGCAATTTCGTGTATTTTTTTGTTAAAAGCAAAAAACTCACTTGATTTTGTAAGAAGGTATTATAAGCTTTAAAAAAAAATTAGGGTGCATTTTTTCTGAACATTCTAAGGGCATGAAATCCAAGATGGCGTCCAAAATGGCCGCCGAACACTAATAATGCGATATCTTCGCGAATACATGTGATACAATTACAAATGAAGTGTCTAAATATATGTTTCTGAGACCAGGAATCTAATGGAATCATCAAATTTATGTTATATGTATGATCTACATGCCAAATTCCAAAATGGCCACCGCACACCCGCAATGTAAGCTATACCTTCTCCCTTTGCATGCACTACCAGCCAACAGGATTTTGTAATTACAAACCAAGTATCTACCTATTTAAAGACATGTATTTTCACAAAGAATACATAATTAACAAACCAAACAGATCTAAATAAAATTAAATACTTGAATTACTGTTCAATACAGTGTTCAATCTCTTAAATCGTTTAAACAGGAAGATGCAAAAATTATACTGATTAAATGCCTGGCTTTCATTTAGTAGGTTTAACAATGGATATCAAGTGAATTATTATTTTTGTGAATGTCATCGAAAGTAACACCTCAATCTTCACAGTCTTCATTTATTCCCTGGCCGACGGTAAGGGGAGTCTCAGTGCGGTGTTTGAAAGCGACTTCTTCATGTTTTGTTTCATAGGTGACCTGCCGATCAGACTTGTATGCACATATGAAATGTTGTGCCAGCACAGATGCACTTTGGTTCATAGATTGGGCCCTGCTGATTGTTTTAACCTGATGTAAACCTTGGATAGCATGCTTGCAGAAGAGTTGAAGCAAAGCAGGTGGTTCATAATTATCAAATGTTCCTTCGAATTTCCACGGGGTTGCGCTTGCAATGTCTCTTCTCAGTATTTTAGCTGCTTTCAGAAGGACTTTCACATCTTCTCTTAGGTCTTTTGTATCGGTGGCCAACGCACCAGCTAACAGGGTTTCCTTGGCTTTTGTAGAAAGTACTTGCTCAGGTTTGGTTTTGTTCTGGAGGCCTGGTGAAGTGCACATCAGCGATGTTGTCCAAAATCAGTTGCTTTAAGTATGGTTTGTATTGCGGATTGTTAGGAAAAGGGAACCCATTGGCTTCTAGCAAACCAACATATGATTGTTCAATGTCATTCATATTCAAAGCTGAACTGTTAGATGTGTCATTCATTTCAGTTTCCACCATATCGAGCATCTCCAGGTCAGACACTAACTGTGCAAATGAACATGCTGTTTTGGAGGTCTGTTAGCTTTTTCTATGTCTCGTTTTGCATGGCCTAAGCACAGAAGGTGATACTTCATGTCCTCAGCAACTGCTGTAAGAAGATCAGGTGAGCCTACAACATTGCTCAGTCTGACTTTCAAAAGTTTTCTGTCTGTTTGTTGACCAATGGCTTTGAGCTGAGCTCCTATGTTTTCAGTTGAGACGTCGTGCAATTTGTCTGCTTTGTCTTCCTGACAAATGACACACATCTCCTTGTCGAAAGCCTGACTTGTCGAAAGCCTGGTAGATCGCTGTGATGTGGAACCACTTGTAGATGCAGCATCAGATTTTGGCGGTCGTCCTATTGTCTTCTGTTTTACATCACTGACGCTGCCTGTCGCTTGTCCTTTCTCATATCTGGTCTTGGCTCGTTCAATGCATGTTTTATTTGTGAGATCCTTTTAACATGTCTTGTGGTATGAAACACCATTCTGTAACAGTTCATGGGCAGACAAACCTTTTATGCGATTCTTTAATGCAGAGAATTCTGTTCCCCATATGAACATCGAACATCAGTTGTTGTAATTACTTTCTCTACTGAAGGCAAAGAAGGACGAAGCACATCGTTTGTATAATCTGTTTGCTTGCTGCTCAACTGGCAAATAAAGCATAGTTCAAAATCCACCGTTTTTGACTTCTTGTTAGATGAAGACTCTGCCATTTTGGTTAATCCAAGGTCTCTAAGCTATGTTATCATGGGTTATGGTTGCTGTGGGTACGTGCAGCCTGCAAAAGAAGAAAATAATATGTTAGTACACCATAAAATGGACAAGTGGAACCTTAACATAAAGCGAACAAACTGCTGCCGATGACTGGATTCGAACGTCAATTTTCCGGCCGCCATGTTGAAATAAAAAGGCAGCCTCTGTCTCAAATTGTGCAAAATAAAAAGATTAGTAGTCAGGTGAAAGTTATTGTTATTTATGTCACCTCTATATACAAGTTCCAAGCCAAACTCATTCACAGTGATTATGGCATGATCTAACGATTAATTAATGAAGCTCCACCACATCCAAGCCTTTCCCGGAAAATCCTCATGCAT
>CM068957.1:5476808-5493804 GCA_035128595.1 Eptatretus atami | reverse complement strand
TCACATGTCGTGAGAATTTCCGTCATCGCACGAGATTGTGAATTAAATTTTAAAAAATTATGTTTGTCATAATTTAATTTTCACCTCTTCATTACCTCTTAATTAATTTGATCTTATATCTAATTTAATTTAACATCTTATTTAAATATTCACCTGGGCTGGGCTATTTTGATGGTGGTTGGAACTTATCGCAAAAAAATCTATAGGAAGCTGCATATTGCCCAGGAAGGTTACCTCATAAGGTCATTAATGCTCTCTTGCTTTGAAGAACTTGGAAAGGAAGGGGGAGGGGAGGACAGAGTTGGGTGTGGGGGTGTCAAAGAGGGACAATCCTTATTTAGTCCCTTTTATCTTTCAAGATCGTTAAGGTCCTTGGAGACCTTACACGGACCTTTAGACCCCCAATAAGTATTGAATGTATCCTTTTGGACCTTAGGGACCCGCATTGGAATGTATCCTCAGTCGACTAGACCCAAAATACCTTTGAACATCCCCTTATAGTTGTAGGCATATTCGTCATGAAAAAAGGATATCGTGTATTTTTTTTTTAAAGCAAAAACTCACTTTGATTTTTGTCTAGATATACTATAGACATGAAAAAAAATCTAGGTGCATTTTTTTCTGAGCATTTCAACGGCCTGGAAATCCAAGAGTGGCCACCACCGCTAGCAAAACGCCCTAATTTGACACTAAAATTAACTTAATGTGGTCTAAATATTTTTTTCAGCATTTGAACTGCTTGGAACACTCTCAACGAACCGAACCATTTTGTTTTGCTATCCGCAAAATCTTCCAGGAAAACTGTCTCGCTGCCTATATAGGATAATGCATAGAGGATTTTCCGGGAAAGGCTTTGGATTGGTGGAGCTTCATTATTAATACGTTAGATCATGCCATAATCACTGAATAGTTGGCTTGGAACTTGGATTATAGGAGTGACTATAAAACAATAACTTTCACCTGACTACTAATCTTTTTTATTTTGCCACAATTTGAGACAGAGGCTGCCTTTTTATTTCAACATGGCGGCCCGGAAAATGGACCGTTCGAATTCCAGTCATCGGGCAGCAGTTTGTTCGGCTTTATGTTAATTAACTTGTCCATTTTATGTTACTAACATATTTTTCTTCTTTTGCAGGCTGCACTACCCACAGCAACCACTAACCATGATAACATAAGCTAAGACCTTGATTAACGCAAGAATTTGGCAGAATCTTAGTTCTAACAAGGAAGTCAAAAACGTGTGATTTTGAACTATGCTTTATTTGCCATTAGCAGCAAGCAAAACCAGGATTATACAAACGATGTGCTTCGTTCCTTCTTTGCCTCAGTAGAGAAAAGTAATTACCAACAACTGAGTTCCGATGTTCATATGGGGGACAGATCTCTGCTAAGAATCGATAAAAGGTTTGTCTGCCCAGAACTGTTACAGAATTGGTGGTTCAACCACAAACATGTTAAAAGGATCTCAACAAATAAATACAGCTTGAACGAGCCTAAGACCAGATTGAAAAGGACAAGCGGACAGGCCAGCGTCAGTGTAGTAAAACAGAAGACCAGTAGGCGACCGCCCAAAATCTGATGCTGCATCTACAAGTGGTTCCACATCACAGCGATCTACCAGGCTTCGACCCATGTCACAGCGCTTTCACAAGGAGATTGTTGTCAGTTTGTCAGGAAGAACAAGCAAGACAAAGCGCACACGACGCTCTCAACTGCAAAACATAGGAGCTCCAGCTCAAAGCCATTGGTCAACAAAACGACAGAAACTTTGAAAGTCAGACTGAGCAAGTGTTGTTAGGACTCAGCCTGATCTTCGTTACAGCAGTGCTGAGGACATGAAGTATCACCTTCTGGCTTTAGGCCATGCCAAAACGAGACATAGAAAAAAGCTAAAACCTCCAAAACAAGCATGGTTCATTGTTGCCAAGTAGTGTCTGACCTGGAGTTGTCTCGATATGTGGAAACGAAATGAATGGACACAATCTAAACAGTCCAGTTTGATATGAATGACATGAACAATCAATGTTGTTGCTAGAGCCATGGTGGTTCCCTTTTTCTTAACAATCCCGCAATACAACCATACTTAAAGCAACTGATTTTGGACAACATCCTGACTGTGCATTTCACAGGCTCCAGACAAAACCAAAACTGAGCAAGTACTTTTTACAAAAGCCAAGAAACCCTGTTAGCTGGTGCTGTTGGCCAGCCGTATACAAAAGACCTAAGAGAGATGTGAAGTCCTTCTGAAAGCAGCTAAAATACTGAGAAGAGACATTTGACAAGCCGCAACCGTGGAAATTCGAAAACATTTATATAATTATGAACCACCTGCTTTGCTTCAACTCTTGCAAGGCATGGCTATCCAAGGTTTTACTCAGGTTTAAATACAATGCAGCAGGGGCCCAATCTTTATTGAACCAAAGTGCATCTGGTGCTGGCACAACATTTCATATTGTGCATACAATCTGATCGGCAGGTCACTATGAAAACCAAAACATGAAGAAAGTCGCTTCAAACACCGCACTGAGACCCCTTACCGATCGGCCAGGGATAAATGAAGACTGCTGAAGATTAGGTGTTACTTTCGATGAATTCACAAATAATATCTCACTTGAATCCATTTTAAACCTACTAAATGAAAGCCAGGCATTTAATCAGTTATAACTTTTTGCATCTTCCTGTTTAAACGTTTAAGGAGATTGAACACTGTATTGAACAGTAATTCAAGTATTTAATTTTATTAGATCGTTTGGTTTGTTAATTATGTATCTTTGTGGAAAACATGTCTTTAAATAGGTTAGATACTTGGTTTTGTAATTACAAAATCTGTGGCTTTGGTAGTGCATGCAAAGGGAGAAGTATAGCTTACATTGCGGTGTGCGGTGGCCATTTTGGAATTTGGCATGAGTCATACAATAACATAAATTTGATGATTCCATAGATTCCTGTCTCAGAAATATATTTAGACCTTTCATTTTGTAATTGTATCACCATGTATTCGCGAAGATATCGCTATTATTAGTGTACGGCGGCCATTGTTGGACGCCATCTTGGATTTTCATGCCCTTAGAAGTTCAGAAAAAATGCCACCCTAATTTTTTTTAAAGCTCTATAATACCTTCTTACAAATCAAGTGAGTTTTGCTTTAACAAAAAAAAACACGAAGATTGCAAAATATGCCTACACTATTAGACCTTCGACCACTTATGACCCTTTAAACCTCGATTAGACCTTTTCATAGCCCCTTACACTCTTTTAAGACCCTTCTATACCCCCTTTAGACCCCACACTACCTGGAACATTAACTTTATTACCCTTTAAACCCCTAGACCTTGCTGACCTTATACACCTTCAGCATTTATACGCCGTTGGACCCCAACTACTTTGGAATGTTAGCTTTAGGACCTTCGACCGTTTTATGACCCTCAAACCGCTGTAGACCCTCCTGACCTTGCAAGACCTTTTTGGACACTTTCAACATTGAGCCTTACCACCCTTTAACCATTTAGTGGACCACATTTAGACATTTTCTAGTCCTTATAAGACTCTTTGAGACTTCTAGACATCTCAGACGGGTGTACGAGAACGTTGGATGAATATACCCGGGCCAGTATTCTCATTATCGCTTGCAAAGCTGATGTCAATCGTTCGCTTAACAAATATACATGTGAGAAGACATTTACTGCTCTGAGACACATCAATGCAAGAAGCGCAACAGCCGAATGGATGGAACCTCAGTTGCTGAATTGTGATGCTTGCACATCCCTGACTCTTAATGTGAAAAGCTTGTGCGAGGACAGATTAATCAGACGTCGCATTGACTTTTTGATGATGTAAGGTGAGCATAAATAAATATTTATTTGCTTTTACTCTTTGAAGTGGATGAAATTCTATTAATTTATGAATAATAGGCACTTTCCATAATTCTTATGAAAATGTCAGGCAGGCCAGCAATCAGACCAGAAAATCCTGCATACTGGCTCCAGGTATCATGAAACCTGTATGAACCTGCCATGGCGATTCCGGCGACTAAACCGTCTCCCCCACCAGGTTTCTCGGTGAGGAGGTGGTATGATATGGACACCCAGCAATTAAAAAACAAAACCGTCAAAGTGGAGGAGCTCCTTGTGAGCCAACGGCCATCCCATCTCTCATGCCAATGTGTCTCACGGACGTCCTCCATCAGTTGGGGACTTTTATAAGAGGTTCCGGTTGGAGGATTGCACTCTGCCACCGTAAACCCCTTAATTCTGCAAAACATACGAAAAGCAACAAAATAAATCTGAAAATCCACTCTTGTGGAGTACCTTTGTGCAAGCGCCCGCTGCGGGAAGCTCGCGTGATGACGGGATTGGGCATAAGCTCGGACCCCCACTCTTTAATGAAAGGAGGGTAAAACCACGCGGTAACCTCCCGGAACAGATTCGTGCGTAAGTGGTATTCGGGTGGTGCTTGTGTTCGTCCACCAGACGGTTGGTTCCTTGGTGAACCTGAGGCGCGTCCCCTTCGGGTGGTGCCTGGAATGTCTATCCCTAAGAGAAGATGATCACATGTCTCATCATCTGAACTGAAGCGTTTGGACATCGCGTTGCAGTACTCTCTGAGGTTCAAAGACCGGACTGCGGCGAATCATGGTGGGTGGTTACACCGACTATTGGTCTGGTCGCTCTGATGGTTACCGTGCAAAAAAGAGTTGCTTAGCTGTGTCCAATAAGTGACCAATGATAATTGACGGTAACACCAGGTGAACGGAGCGTTTAATAAGATGAACGATTCGTCACTCCTTGGGGTCATTTCCCTGGTCTCTGGATATGCTCCGACTGAGGCGAGCTAATCTCACCGTGAAGACGCATTTTATGCCACACTTGAGTCTGTGATTGCACATGCCCAAGGCGAGATACACTACTAGTCTTTGCGGGATTTCACTGCCCAAACTGGAATTGATCGAGATGGTACGAGACGTGTGTTGGTCCCCGTGGGTCTGGAATTGTGAACCAGAATCGCCACTAAGTTCCTGACTTTGCAAGAAGTCATGACTTAGAGTGGCTGTTCATGGTTTCAGCACCTCCAGGCTCATTTCTGACTTGGTATTCCAACGCAGTGGAGTGGCAAGGGAGAATTGACCATGCTGCCGTTGATGGTCGTTGAACGATGATCCAGCAACTGCAAGTCGACCGGAGTGCTCAGTTTTCTCAATACCGACACACCAGGCTTGTTGTAGCCACTCCGAAGTTGCAGCTTAAATCTGGCGAATGGTCCCATCCCAGTCTAGGCCTGGATGTTGGCAAGCTTAAGGTATGAGAAGTAGCTGAGGAGTTTCGAACAGGCTGAGTAGAATTGGGGTCTGGGTGCTTTGGGGGGATCCTGAAGAGTTGTGGGAGTGCCTTCAAGACCCACCATCCTTGATGTTGCCGGTGGATGTCTTGGAACTCACCGGAGGGCGAAGAATAATTTTGTCTCTCGGGACACTGTGATCTCATTGACCAGAGTCGGCAGGGCCAGCTGAAAGGCAGAGCTGATCTGTTCAGGGAGCTGAGGCTTAAAACTGAACGTGTGCTAGGTGGACAAGAGGGCTAGTGAGAATCTATGAGGGTGGTGAGCATCACCTGTGTCAGGTGATTGTCGTCCTGCTTAACAGGGGAATTCACGCATTGCGTTCCTCCAAGCCCGTCACTCGGATGTACTGCAGTGCAGAGCGCGAGGGGTGGTCTCTTGACAGAGCAGTCTGAATAGAAGGCCCCGCTGGGCCGCGTTATTTTTGACTGGCTGTTCCTGGCAGATCCACCAGCTTGGGAGTTGGAGTCAGGGTGTACTGTCCCTATTGCTGACCCTCCAATCAACTGTGATCCACTTCGTTTGGGAAACACAGGCTGCCCGGTGAACCGTTGAAATTGGGTATAGCTCTGAGATCTGTGGCATCCATGCTGAACTTCTCAAGGCCTGGTGGAAATGCTGCACTCATGTCGTTGCATGCAGTCTCTGCTCTGCCTGAACACAGGATCATTCCAACTGACTGTAGAAGGGCCTTGTTGTCCCTCTCTGAAAAGGGAGGCTATCACCAGGTCTGCAACATACTACCGAGGGGTGATGCTGCTCTCAGTGCCATGGCAAGTCTTTGCTCAGATAATTATTGATTGGGTTCGCCACCATTCTTCTTGAGCACCAGCATCCAGCAGCAGTCAGGGCTTACACCAAAGAGGTCAACGATGACCGTTATCCTTACTCCTCCGGTCCTCACGAGATGCAGGCCGAGAGTTTCGGGCAGGCTTCTTGCCAGCCTATGTGATCTCTGTAAACGTTTCTCTTTGGTGAACCAGGATGCCCTCTGGAGAATTTGAGGTCTTCGTGGCCGGGTGCCACCAAAATCTGATCAACTGATGTCTAAAATATACTCTGTACTGAGAGTGCTGTGAGATGTGGTATACCATCTCTGACTTATCTCAGTTGTTACTGGAGTTCTTCTGGGTGTGTTACTAGGTCCCCACACTTTTCAGCACTTTATGGACTGGATTCTCGGAGGGGATGTCGGAGACATCAAGCTGCGTGCATCATTTGGAATGTCAAGATCTCTGACCTTGATTTCGCAGTATGTTGCAGTCATCTTTGCGAGACTGTGGATATCCTTTAGGGCCCCTCGACGAGTGATGAGAGCGTTCATGACCTTATGAGGTAACTGAGAGAATCTGGAGTCTGAATGAGGAGTCTGAGCCACTGGGGATTTCAGGTTTCCTGGGTCAAAACGAAGATCCAGGCTTTCAATGACATCTTGGATCTGCTATCCTGTCTGTACCTCTTTTGGTGAGGATGTTGAAGTCATGATAGATTCACTACCTTGGCAGTGATATTCACGTCTCTGCTG
Source organism: Eptatretus atami (assembly GCA_035128595.1). Lineage (NCBI taxonomy): Eukaryota > Metazoa > Chordata > Myxini > Myxiniformes > Myxinidae > Eptatretus > Eptatretus atami. The sequence goes on along the minus strand of CM068957.1, from coordinate 5,486,942 downwards.
GGCTCGTGAGCCGAGGTCAACAGATGTCTGGGTTGGGCCGTGGGAGTCATGGATCACTGCATCGTGGGTATGCGCTGCTGGTATTGTGCGGGAGGACTAAAGTCCAAGTCTCTAGGTCCTTGGTGCTTCCAGTCTTGCTCTACGGATGTGAGACTTGGACTCTGACCAGGATCTTGAGGATGGCGACTTAATTCCTTTGGTACCAGGTCTCTTTGGAGAATCCTTGGCTATCACTGGTGGGACTTTGTGTCCAAACGAGCGGTTGCTTGAGAGAGAGAGACTGAAATGAGATTTGCTACCTTGCGTAGTCCAGTGAGCGTCAGCTCCGCCTGAATATCGACACGTGCGCTCTTTTTTTGACGCTGATCCTGCTCACTAGATTCTCTCAGCGAAGGAGCCTCGTTGATTGAGGAGGCCAATGGCCGACCACATGCCACTTGGTTGCAGCAGCGTGAGCAGCATCTCGAGGAGATTGGGATGGGCCAGCATACTGCCTGCGGGTATCAGACTAGCCCTGAATACCCGGAAACTGACGCAGCAACTCCCTCGGCGCATGCTCCGATACGACCGATTATGAATATTCGCGTTAGGGATAGTAATATAGTTAAGCTTTTCATGCGGTTGGGTTCGTGCATGTACCAATTTCAATCTTGGCCCACTGAGGATGAAGGAGAAGCCAATAATGCGCCCACAGAACTAGCCTAGGTTGCCCACACTACCTTGGATCCTTCTATACCCTTTTAGTGCAAACGATTAAGGATCCTTTACTGGACAAAAACTAATGGAACATTTTTCATCAATTCAGGACCCACTCATCCTTCGTCATTTTCACTTTGTGAATACAATCGTTTATCAGGCGTTTCAGCCCCTAATTTTCCATCAAATCAAACGAAAATCAACTTTATCACCTATTGCACCCCAAATACAGCCACCCTCCCATGGGGAGATGAGTGTCTGGCGCACTTGTGGGCTATTTATACCTCAGCCCACTGAAAGTGACAGAGATTAGTTTTCCCTCCTTTCTGTTTGTGTGCAGGATATCTCCAAAAGTGCTGGGAGGTTGGGCTGGTCACAAGACGAATTGATTTGGATTAAGATCCAGGTGGAAGTATGCACTCTACCGAGTGAGCCCTTCTAGTTATATATGTTATGAGCGAGGTACCCGTGATATGCACGGCGGAGGTTTTGGACAGCTGTTGGACAGTCGCTTCGTGAAGACTTTACAAAAAATAGCAAACTACAAATGCTGAATCTGCAAATGTCACGGGTGAACCCCTCACATGATTTCCTCATTCTGCCTCATTTCTGAAAACTCAATCTCTATATTTTCATTCCAGATAGCATCATGTCCACTCAACAAAATTATACCATTAATTTAACAAAATACAATGTTTTCAAACACTCGTCAGAGTAAACGAAGAGAAACGCCATTCATACATTTGCATCAGATCATATAGATCAAAAGTCAAAATCATAATTGTATGATGGTATCTCAAAACCTCCTTCCTACTTTGGACATCTGCTGGACCCCAAAACATTCCACAGAAGGTTGTGGGGCTAGCCACAAAAACTGAGGGAAGTAGTAGGGGTCGGATGCGATGGACACTCCTGCTTTATAATATAGATGCCTGCATGTGAGCCATGCTGTGTGTGCCTCCCTTTGGAATCCACAATAAACATAAACACGTCCACGTTTTTCAATTTTCACCAGCCTTTTAGGTCATCTCTAATGAGAGATCTCTTGAACAAACCATCATCTCTAATGAGATGACTAATAAAACCAGATCTCGATGTCCGTCCATCCCCATTTTTTTTTTCTTCTTATTTTTTTGAATATTTAGTATGTGGGTAGATGTCGATGAGAGTATGCACGACGTATGACCTTTGACCCGATTGAAGGTCAAGGTCACGTCCAAGGTCACTCCAAAGTTGCAAAATTGTCCATTTTCAAAATCTATCTCCTCCGCCGTTTATGATCCGATCTTCGAAATTCCTTGCGATTATTGATAAATATCGAACAAAACATCTAAATTTGTTCGGCCGGTTTTTTGAAATCCGTCCTGGTTATCGAGTCACGTGTCTTCAAAGTTGAAAAATCGTCGATGTGATGTGCGTCAAAAAAAAAATTCGCCCGATCTTGATTGAACTTTTGGTATGTAGGGTAGGGGTCCGATGAGTGATGCCCGATGGTATGACTTTTGACACGATTGAACGTCAAGTCAAGCCACTCCAAAGTGCGAAATCGTCCCATTTCAAAATCTATCTCCTCCGCCGTTTGTGATTCCGATCTTCAAAATTTCTTCGGGATTCTGATAATATGAAACAATATCTAAATTTGGTCAGGCGCGGTTTTCTTTTCAAATTTGTCCTGGTTATCGAATCACGTGTCTTCAAAGTTGGAAAAATCGTTCGATTGTGATACGGTCATAAAAAATTTCGCCCATCTGATATGAAACTGGTATGTAAATGTAGGGGTCGATGATGATGCCACGACGGATATTACTTAAGACCTGATTGAAGGTCAATGTCAAGCTCACTGATGCTGTAAACTTGTGAAAATCATCATTGTCAAAATATCATCCGCCAATTATGACTCAGAAATGCCGTTTGATTTCTGAGGTCCGGTTTCTATCCTTTTGAAGACACATTGATATAATGTTACAAATCAACCATTTCAAAATCTATCTCCGGATAACTCAGAAATGTAGTTTGATTCTGAGGTTTTCTATCCTTTTTACTCCCGGGCTTTCGTCTGTACGTTGAACCAAAAGACAAACGACATCAAAGCCATTCTCATCCGATCAGAGATACACATCTACAGAGCTTCAGAGAGACCGTCACCCCCAACACGGGGGTAATTTTTAAAAACATGTCATAACTCGTGCCACAATTTTTGAAATATCGTGCTACATATCGTTTTTGGCCCCTTCTCTCAATGCTGAAAAGAATTGCTTTAAAATTAAAAAAAAAATCTCATATCTGGATCTGTATCTTAACCAAATCGAAACGATTCGTCCTTGTCACACATCCACCCTGTCCACCAAGTTTTGTTCTAATCTGTGCACAACTTTTTGAGATATCTTGCTCACAGACAGGGGTGAAACATAACCTTCGTCCACCCCTTTTTGCGCGGAGGGAACTAGAATGGAACTCGGGAGAACACATACTTCTCCAGGCTGAAAGTGTACATTTTGTAGTGCACCAACAGGCCAGTCTGGACCCGGTCATCCAAAAAGTCTAATCTGATTGTTTCTGTTCACCCACTCAACTCATCCACCCAGTTTTGTCACAATCAGTCATAGCTGTTTTTGATATATCGTGCTCTATATTGTTTTTGGCCGCATTCTCCAATGGTGAAGAATCATTTAAAAATTATATTATCGGATCCAGGATCCCGATCTTCACCAAAATCTAATGACTCCGCCGTTGTCACACATCAACACTCCCCACTAAAATTTTGTCTGAATCCGTTCCATAACTTTTTGAATATCCTGCTCACAAACAGACAAACAGGGGTGAAAACAACAATAACCTCTGTCCACCTTCGTGGTGAGAGTTAAATATTAAGTGTTGCATTTTAAATGGATTCCAGTAACGAAAGCATTATCAACAGCAAGAAACACTTTGCTTTGGTTATAATTATTTCCCCCTTTCTTCCCCAGAACCTTTGTGAGAAATGTTGTCAGACATTTCACCTCTCACAATGAAAATTCAGCTGCTGAGTTATCTTGACAGCTGAAACATTCAGGCCTGTTTTTTACTTTTACAACCAATTCATTTCATTCATCCATTTGTAATTCACTTTATTCATTCCGGTGCGAAAATCGAAGATTTTTCAAGTATATTCGGTTCGTTGCGTGTGGTATGTTCTGTTTGTCTTTTTTTTATTTTATGTTTGTTGCCTACAGGTCAATTTTTAAACCGATCTTCACGAAACTTCACCACCATGGTTGAGGTTGTTCAGAGCAAGAAGCCTATTGGTTTTCGAGGTCAAAAGGTCAACATTGGCCAAAGGTCAACAAATCTCTCAAATTTCTAAAATCCTTCAATTTTCATCCAATTGACGAGAATTTTGAACAGGATTTTAATATCAGATTACTGAATTCAACGACCAATTATTTTGAGGTCAACATAAGCCAAGTCACCAACTTAGGTGAGATTTCTAAAATCCTCAATTTTCATCCGATTGACTTGAAATTTGAACAGGATATATATTTCGGAGTCACTGAATTCAACCAGCCAATTATTTTTGAGGCGTCAACAGTAGACCAAAGGTCAACTGAGCTGGAATTTCTGAAATCCTCAATTTTCATCCGATTCACTTGAAGTTTGAAGACGAGTTGCATATTTGGTCATTGAATTCAACCACAATTATTTCTGAGTAAAACGTGTTTTATGATTTCGTAAGTATCGGTGCTACGCATTGACATCTTGTTTGTTATTTGATTCATGCAGCATTCGGTGATTCATTGATTCAAATAATTTATGTTTCTTTGCATTGAAGAAAATCTCTTTGGATTTCCTACTCGCTTGTATTTGCTGAATGAAACATATTCTGTGCGGTGTGCCTCTGGAACTTGCAATGACAACAGGGATAGCCAATGGTGTGAAAGGTGTGACCTGATCTTCAAATGGTGAACAAAGAACAGTTCTTCTGACTTTATAACATTTATACTTGATGCTTTTGATGACGTGCAAAGCTTCAGCTATGCTTGCCTTTCTTGCATGAAATTTATTGCATGGCAGACCCAAATTCTGTTTTTCTTTTGAATGGCAATTTGAGATGATGCCAATGTGGATGTGAGATGATAAAATTTGGAATTATGTACCTCAATAAAGTATGCCTGGTACAGAGAGCAAGTTTTGTCAATGCTGAACATGCTGACCGATCGCTGCTGCAGCAGCTTGTCTGACCGTTCAACCTGGCCGTGCTGTACCCGAGCGCCACACCACTTCTTTCAACTGTTTCTCTCCCTGGACTTGGCGAGTCACTGGCTGCACATGCACAGGTTTGTCCACACTTATGCCTGGGGCTGTGCTTTCCATCGGAAGGTTATCATGCCAAATATGATTAAGCAGTGAAGGTGTGTTGGAACTTACTCTGGGGTTTTCTGGCCTGAAAGGATTTTTTCCTCACTGCACTGATGTGCTAACAAGTGTTTCACATAAGATGATGGTTCTGATCTGGCTGGAGTTTGTTAAATAGACATAGATAAATGTATTATACTGTACTGTTTTATACACCAATCAGATAGCATCTCTGCTTGGGGTGGCTGTGGTGTTATATGCACCGACGTGCATATGTAAGCCATCATTGTTACCCTGTTTGGCAAAGTTTGCACAAGATCGACAAATGCAATGTCCGGAAATGGTGAGGATGTGTTCAGATACCTGTTTTTTTTTTCTTTGTTACTACTAAAATGGCTGCCAGTCTATCAGTCAGCCATCTTTGATCAGATCACAAAATAAAGTGAGATGCACGTGTTTGCCATCATGTGCTGCTGCTTGTTTGCCAAGTTTGTACAAAATCAGACCATGCATGTCGTGCTAGGAAATGGTTGGGGACACATTTAAGTAACAAAATGGGCCACCAGTCGGCCATCTTGGATATGATCTTTTAAAAAAAACAAACAAAAAAAAAGTATATGTAACCCCCCATTCATTATCTGTGCGCCAAGTTTGAACAAGATCAGTAAATGCATGTCGAGAAATGGTTTGAGGATGTGTTCGACACAGTTTTTTTTTTTTAAACAACTAAAATGGCGCCAGTCGGCCATCTTTGATCGCATCATGCAACAAGATAATGTGCATATGTATACCATCATTGTTGTCTTTTTGCCAGTACGAAAAAATCTGTGTCCATACATGTCCGAGATATTGTTCGCGGACGCAAGCACACCAGACACGAAAATCGAGACCATTTCCCATAAGCCCCCGTTTTGAAGTAAGTCCAATGTGGCTAATAATCCCCATGTCTCCTGCTTGAATGCGTGTGCTGAAAACCAAAAATGGCGGTGGAGTGAGGGAGAAAATATGGTTGGAACAGCGGATCGTTATAAAATTTCTGCTGATGAAATGAAGTTAATGCTGTTGAAATCTAGATCTTATTGGCTGCACAGTATACTGATGATTGCCTGACAAGTACAGCCACATTGAGTACCTTTCAGGGAAAACATTTTGAGTCATGAGGCTATCAAGAATGATGTCTTGCACTGACTAGATCGAGCAAGACATCATTTGTCTTAAAGAAGTGTACACTGAAGGCAAAAAACGCTTTTTCTTGATGTGATGAATACCTCTACCAACTAAAGTGACGGAGGTTAATGTATTCACCCGTTTGTCCAATCGGATGAAAATTGAGGATTTGTTTTGTTTGTTTATCTGTGAGCATGATATCTCAAAAAGTTATGGACAGATTTGAGGTGAAACATTGGTGGACAGGCTGAGTGTGTGACAAGGACAAATTGATTCGATTTTGGAGAAGATCCAGAATTCGAGAATTTTTTTTAAGTGATTCTTCACCACTGAGTGAAAGGCCAAAAATGATACAAAAGCACAATATCTCAAAAGTTATGGACGGATTTGGAAGAAACTTAGGTGATGAGAACAAGACTATTAGATTTGGTTCGCTTCCGGATCCAGATCTGGCCTTATCAGTGGATAGAGTGCAGTCTAGTTGTATGTATATACACTACATGGCCAAAAGTATGCGGACACCACTTCTAATTTGTGGATTGGCTATTTCAGCCACACCCATTGCTGACAGGTGTATTAAAATCAAGCACACAGCCATGCAATCTCCATAGACAAAACATTGCATAAGATGCAGAATGGGGCATACTGAAGAGCTCAGCGACTTTCAACGTGTCACCGTCATAGATGCCACCTTTCCAACAAGTCAGCTCGTTAAATTTCTGCCCTGCTAGAGATGCCCCGGTAACTGTAAGTGCTGTTGTGAAGTGGAAACGTCTCGGAGCAACAACAGTTTCAGCCGCAAAGTGGTTAAGCCACACAAGCTCACAGAACGGAAGTGCTGAAGGGGTAGTGTGGAAAAAATTGTCTGTCAGTTGCAAACACTCACGACCAAGTTACCAAACTGACTGGAAGCAACGTCAGCATAAGCACTATTCGTCGAGAGCTTAATGAAATGCGGTCCATAGCTGAGCAGCCGCACACAAGCTGAAGATCACTATGCGCAATGCCAGCGTCGGCTGGTGTGGGTAAAGCTCACTGCCATTGACTCTGGAGCAGTGAAACGCGTTCTCTGGAGTGATGAATCATGCTTCACCACTCTGGCAGTCCAACGGATGAATCTGGGTTTGGTGAATGCCAGGAGACGCCACCAGCCCGAATGCATAGTGCCAACTGTAAAGTGTGGTGGAGGAGGAATAATGGTCTGGGGCTGTTTTTCATGGTTCGGGCTAGGCCTCTTAGTTCTCGTGAAGGGAAATCTAATGCTACAGCATACAATGACATTCTAGACGATTCTGTGCTTCCAACTTTGTGGCAACACGTTTGGGAAGGCCCTTCCTGTCAGCATGCCAATGCCCCTGTGCACAAAGCGAGGTCCAGACAGATATGGGTTGTCAAGATCGTTGTGTAGAACTTGACTGGCCTGCACAGAGCCCTCATATCAACCCCAACAAACACTTTTGGGATGAATTGGAATGCTGACTGCGAACCAGACCTAATGTGGCTGACATCAGTGCCTGACCTCAAAAATGCTCTTGTGCTGAATGGAAGCAAATCCCCGCAACAATGTTCCAACATCTCGTGGGAAAGCCTTCCCAGAAGAGTGGAGGCTATTATAGCAACAAAGGAGGACTAACTCCATATTAATGCCATGATTTGGAATGAGATGTAGATGAGCAGGTTCCACATTACTTTTGGCCCATGTAGTGTAACTTTAGCATACATTGAAAAGTAATGAAAGTGTTATTTTTGTCCCCCGACACTGACAAGGTTGGAGACAGGGGACAGAAATATAAGCTCTATCTGACTGACCGACCATCTGTCCATATACTTTTGTTCGCGATATTTCAAAAACCTTTGAACATTTAATTGCAGATATCTTATTCCTCATGACATTAGTGCAATGTAAAGATCATGCCTGTGATTGGCTTGAATTATATTGCCATGTAACTATCTTTGGTAACTTGGCTTGTGTACGTGATATTTCAAAAATTGTTTCAAGATTTAGCTTTTATATTACACAGATCTGTCCTCATACCCCCCAAAAGGCGGGGACTTAGGATCAGCTCCTTGTTGTACTCTCCTTACACGCTTAGTTTATGAATATAAACAAAAGCTCAGATCAAATTTAAGCACCCTCGACATCTTGCTGGTGAAGAAAATAAGAACATGCTGTGGAATTAACATTTACGCTTCGATTGAGGTGTTATAATATTACTGTGTGTAAATAAATCCTCACCTTCACTTTATTATTCATTTTATGCTCACTTTTTCTGTTTCTCCTCCTGTCATCCGCCGACGTTTTAACACCAAGTTTAATACATATATATATATATAGTCACGTGGTGGCGCCCAAGTTAACCGCCTGACCCCAAATTGTGGTGACGGGTGGTTAACACCACCAGCCCCCCGGGACGCCAGAGCGGGTCCGTATTAATAGGAGGTGGAACGTTGATCTTCTCTAGAGACCTTGAAATTTGGCCCTAAAAAATGCCAAATGTGAAAAACCGCATTTTTTTCAACTTCAGGGGCTTATAATTTTTAATGGACTCCTCTAGAAAGTTAATATTGCAAACATTTACTAATTGGCATCCAAATTTTCAATTATGCATCAGATAGCCTCATGGGATGCATATTTCTCACTCTATAGGAAGCTAAAAATGGCTTTTGGGCCAAAACGAGATAAAATAAGGTGAAACTAATAGGAGCCCTCCTGAAAAATTGAACAACTTAGAATTTTCCTCATAACACAGTGATTATTAGGTCATTATCTATCCATAGATACATTTTTTGTTGATAATACAGTTAGGTGATGAATTATATAAAGTTTTTACCATAAGCCCTTGCCTCCGAGGGCTCTAAAATGGACCAATTTTTGTCCCCTGGGTTTGACCATGTGGCTAGGGGTTTTAGGATCTTAATTTTTTATTCTAAATTTCCTCGTATAAGATGTGTCTACGGACCGAATAATTTTATCTAACGCCCATGGCTTCATATAAAATAAATTTTTATACATGCACGTTTTTGTAATTATTCACTTTTTCATATTCATGAGCTTATAAATCTGAAACTGAACACTCTAGCAAAGTGATACTGCAGATATTTATTAAACGGCATATTGAAATTTAAGGATCTGTTATCAGAATGACTGATAAATGCATATGTTTCTATCTGTAGGAAGTTGAAAATGCCACTTTGACCAAAAATGGTGAATATGCAGGGCATTAACTGAGGTTATGTAACAACCTTAGATTATTCTTTCTCATAAAATAATAATTATAAGTAGTACATGTTTTTATTCAAAAATAAATTCTTGTAATGATATTCCAAACATATGCTTGGGTTTTAATTTAAAAAACATGTCCTACAGTTCTCTATTTGAAGTCATTAGTTATGACATAACACCACTAGATGGAGTAATGGTCTGTCACAACACTAGGGCAGCACAGTCAACCTGTCTGTCTGTTTGGAAACAAAGACGAGGAAACAAAGGAAATGATGCAGAAAAAACCTGGGCCCAGTGGCACAAGTTTGACAAGTAGATGCACTGTTGGAACCAAATTAGATCAGGAGTGTCACAAGACCTATTATACAAGGAAGGTTGGGCTAAACAAGTTGCTGCTTGGAGAAGAAGTCACAAGAATTGATTTCATGGAGATCAGGAATTACTTTCAGTTCAGAAGAAAGTATTTGCCTACATCATGAGACTGACATTACTTCCCGTATGAGTGTCGACAGACCTCCTGTGTGACCTTTCCAGTTTCACACGAAAAAATGTGCACAGTAAGTCAAAAAAATCTTGTTTCGTAAGATCCTCCCTTATGAGTAAATTTATTGCTAAGTACTGGGATCTTTTTTTAGGATTTGGAGAAATTTGGTTAATTTCAAAATATATTTTTGATCTTGATTTTGTTTCCACATTGAATAAATTGACAAATAAAG
>CM068957.1:5461915-5475596 GCA_035128595.1 Eptatretus atami | reverse complement strand
AAATAATATTTATTTTGCTTTTACTCTTTGAAGTGTGATGAAATGTCTATTCAATTTATGAATGAATAGGCATTCCATAATTCGATTATGAAATGCACAGGCCAGCAATCAGACCAAAATCCTGCCATACTTGGCTCCAGGTATCCATGAACCTGTATTGAACCTGTTCCATGGTCGTATCGGCGACTAAACCGCTCCCCACCAGGTTTTCTGTGAGGAGGTGTATGATATGGACACCCAGCAATTAAAAACAAAACCGTCAAAGGTGGAGGAGCTCCTTGTGAGCCAACGGCCATCCGCATCTCATGCCAACTGTGTCTACGGACGTCCTCCATGCAGTTGGGGACTTTTAATAGAGGTTACGGTGGCAGTATTGCACTCTGGCCACCGTAAACCCCTTAATTCTGCAAAACATACGAAAAGCAACAAATAAATCTGAAAATCCACTCTTGTGGAGTACCTTCTGTGCAAGCGCCCGCTGCCGGGAGCTCGCTGATGACGGGATTGGGCAAAGCTCTCGGACCCCCACTCTTTAATGAAAGGAGAAACCACGCCTGGTAACCTCCCGGATCAATTGCGGAGTAGTGATTCGGGGTGGTGCTGTTGTTCGTCCACCAACGTGGTCTCCTGGTGAACCTGAGCGCTGTCCCTTCGGGTGGTGCCTGGAATGTCCTATCCCTAAGAGAAGATGATCACATGTCTCATCATCTGAACTGAAGCGTTTGGACATCGGTTATGCTAGTACTCTCTGAGGTTCAAAGACCGGATTGCTGCAGATCATGGTGGGCTGGTTACACCGACTATTGGTCTGGTTCCTCTGATGGTTACCGTGCCAAAGAGTTGCTGTAGCTGTGTCCAATAGCACTCCAATATAATTGACTAACACAGGTGAACGGAGCGTTTAATAAGATGAACGATTCGTCACTCCTTCGGGTCATTTCCCTGGTCTCTGGATATGCTTCCGACTGAGGCGATCTAATCTCACCGTGAAGACGCATTTTATGCCACACTTGAGTCTGTGATTGATCATGCCCAAGGCGAGATACACTACTATGTCTTGCGGGATTTCACTGCCCAAACTGGAATTGATCGATGGTATACGAGACGTGTTTGGTCCCCGTGGGTCTGGAATTGTGAACCAGAATCGCCACTAAGTTCCTGACTTTGCAAGAAAGTCATGACCTTAGAGTGGCTGTTCATGGTTTCAGCACCTCCAGGCTCATTTCTGACTTGGTATTCCAACGCAGTGGAGTGCAAAGAGATTGACCATGCTGCTCGTTGATGGTCGTTGAAGAATGATCCAGAACTGCAAAGTCGACCGGATGTGCTCAGTTTCTCAATACCGACACACCAGGCTTGTTGTAGCCACTCCAAGTTGCAGCTTTAAATCTGGCGAATGGTCCCATCCCAGTCTAGGCCTGGATGTTGCAAGCTTAAGCGATAGAAAGTAGCTGAGGAGTTTCGAACAGGCTGAGTAGAAATGGGGAGTCTGGGGTTTGGATCCTGAAGAGTGTGTGGAGTCTTCAAGACCCACCATCCTGATGTTGCCGTGGATGTCTTGGAACTACCGGAGGGCGAAGAATAATTTTGTCTCTCGGGACATGATATCATTGACCAGAGTCGCAGGGCCAGCTGAAAGGCACAGCTGATCTGTTCAGGGAGCTGAGGACTTATTAAAACTGAACGTGTGCTAAGGGTGGACAAGAGGGCTAGGTGAGAATCTATGAGGGGTGTAGCATCACCTGTGTCAGGTGATTGTCGTCCTTGCTTAACAGGGGAATTCACGCATTGCGTTCCTCAAGCCCGTCACTCGGTGTACTGCAGTGAGAGCGCAGGGGTGAGTCTCTTGACAGAGCAGTCTGAAATGAAGGGCCCGCTGGGCCGCGTTATTTTGACTGGCTGTTCCTGGCAGATCCACCAGTTGTGGAGTTGGTGTCAGGGTGTACTGTCCCTATTGCTGACCCTCCAATCAACTTGATCCACTTCGTTTGGGAAACACAGGCTGCCCGGTGAACCGTTGAAATTGGGTATAGCTCCTGAGATCTGTGGCATCCATGCTGAACTTCTCAAGGCCTGGTGGAAATGCTGCACTCCTTGTCGTTTGCATGCAGTCTCTGGTCCATCAGCTTCAAGAAGCGGCCTGTTGTCCCTCTCTGAAAAGGGAAGGCTATCACCAGGTCTGCAACTACTACCTGGGTGATGCTGCTCTCAGTGCCAGGCAAGTCTTTGCTCAGATAATTATTGATTGGGTTCGCCACCATCTTCTTGAGCACCAGCATCCAGCAGCAGTCAGGCTTACACCAAAGAGTCAACGAATGACCGTTATCCTTGACTCCTCCGGTCCTCCACGATGCAGGCCCGAGAGTTTCGGCGAGGCTTCTTGCCAGCCTATGTGATCTCTGTTAAACGTTTCATTGGTGAACCAGATGCCCTCTGGAGAATTTGACGTCTTCGTGCCCGGGTGCCACCAAAAACTGATCAATCTGATGTCTAAAAATATACTCTGTACTGAGAGTGCTGTAGATGTGTATACCATCTCTGACTTATTCTCAGTTGTTACTGGATTCTTCTGGGGTGTGTACTTAGGTCCCCACACTTTTCAGCACTTTATGGACTGGATTCTCGGAGGATGTCGGAGACCATCAAGCTGCGTGCATCATTTGGAATGTCAAGATCTCCTGACCTTGATTTCGCATGATGTTGCAGTCATCTTTGCGGGAGACTGTGGATATCCTTTAGGGGCCCTCAGAGTTCGAGTAAGCGTTCATGACCTTATGAGGTAACTGAGAGAATCGGATCTGAATGAAGAGTCTGAGCCACTGGGATTTCAGTGTCCGGGTCAAAACGAAGATCCAGGCTTTCAATGACATCATGGATACTGCATATCTGTCTGTAACCTCTTTTGGTGAGGATGTTGAAGTCATGATAGATTCACTACCTTGCAGTGATACACGTCTCTGCTCGGCTGTAGCCGAGGTCAACAGATGTCTGAGTTCGGCCGGGGAGTCTGATCACTGCCATCGTGGGTATGCGCTGCTGGCTTGTGCGGAGGACTAAAGTCCAAGTCTCTAGGTCCTTGGTGCTTCCAGTCTTGCTCTACGATGTGAGACTTGGACTCTGACCAGGATCTGTAGATGGCGACTTAATTCCTTTCGTACCAGGTCTCTTTGGAGAATCCTTGGCTATCACTGGGGACTTTGTGTCCAAGACGACGTGCTGAGAGAGAGAGACTGAAATGAGATTTGCTACCTGCGTAGTCCGTGAGCTTCAGCTGCGCCTGTTATCGACACGTGGCTCTTTTTTTGACGCTGATCCTGCTCACTAGATTCTCTCAGCGAAGGAGCCTCCGTTGATTGAGGAGGCCAATGGCCGGACCACATGCCACTTGTTGCAGCAGCGTGAGCAGCATCTCGAGGAGATTGGGAGGCCAGCATCCTGCCTGCGTGAATATGGCGATACGGAGGCTACATACCGCGAAAGTGACGCAGCAACCTGCTGCCCGGCGCATGCTCCCAGGACCTGAGCCTGATTATGAAATATTTCGCGTTGCGGGATAGTAATTATAGTTAAGCTTTTCATGCTGCTTGGTTCGTGCATGTACCAATTTCACATCTTGGCCCACTGAGCATGAAGGAGAAGCCAATAATCCGGCCCCAAGAACTAGCCTAGGTTGCCATCACTGCTTTTATCCTTGGACCCTTTTAACCCTTTTAGTGTCTGAAAGGATTAAGGATCCTTTACTGACAAAAACTAATGGAACATTTTTCATCAATTCAGGACCCACTCATCCTTCGTCATTTTACTTTGTGAATACAATCGTGTTATCAGGCGTTTTCAGCCCCTAATTTTCCATCAAATCAAACGAAAATCAACTTTTCACCTATTGCACCCCAAATACAGCCACCCCCCATGGGGAGATGAGTGTCTGGCGCACTTGGGCTATTTAATACCTCAGCCCACTGAAAGTGACAGAGATTATTTTTCCCTCCTTTCTGTTTTGGTGCAGGAATATCTCCAAAATGCTGGGAGGTTGGGTGTGTCACAAGGACGAATTGATTTGGATTCAGATCCAGTGGATAGTATGCACTCTACCGAGTGACCATTCTAGTTATATATGTTATGGACGAGGTACCCTGATATGCACGCGAGAGTTTTGGACAGCTGTTGGCAGTCGCTTCGTGAAGACTTTACAAAAAATAGCAAACTACAAATGCTGAATCTGCAAATGTCACGGTGAACCCCTCACATTTCCTCATTCTGCCTCATTTCTGACAAACTCAATCTCTATATTTTTCATTCCAGATAGGCATCATTCCACTCACAAATTATACCATTAATTTAACAAAATACAATGTTTCAAACAACTCGTCAGCGTAAACGAAGAGAAACGCCATTCTGACATTTGCATCCAGATCATATAGATCAAAAGTCAAAATCATAATTGTATGATGGTATCTCGAAAACCTCCTTCCTACTTTGGACATCTGCTGGACCCCAAAACATTCCACAGAAGGTTTGGGGGCTAGCCAAAAACTTGAGGAAGTAGTAGGGGTCGGATGATGGAACACTCCTGCTTTATAATATAGATGCCTGCAGTGAGCCATGCTGTGTGTGCCTCCCTTGGAATCCACAATAAACATAAACACGTCCACGTTTTTCAATTTTCACCGCCTTTATAGTCATCTCTAAATAGACACTCTGAACAAACCATCATCTCTAATGAGATGAACTAATAAAACCAGTCTCGATGTCCGTCCATCCCCATTTTTTTCTTTGATTTTTGGATATTTAGTATTGGCGTAGATGTCGATGAGTGATGCACGACGTATGACCTTTGACCCAATTTGAAGGTCAACCGTCCAAGGTCACTCCAAATTGCAAAATTGTCCATTTTCAAAATCTATCTCCTCCGCCGTTATGATCCATCTTCGAAATTCCTTAGGGATTATGATATAATATAACAAAACATCTAAATTGTGTCGGGCCGGTTTTTTGAAATCCGTCCTGGTTATCGAGTCACGTGTCTTCAAAGGTTGAAAAATCGTCGATGTGATGTGCGTCAAAAAAAAAATTCGCCCGATCTTGATGAACTTCGGTATGTAGGTGTAGGGGTCGATGAGTGATGTCCGATGTATGACTTTTGACACGATTGAAGGTTCAAGTCAAGCCACTCCAAAGTGCGAAATCGTCCATTTTCAAAATCTAATCCCTCCGCCGTTTGTGATCCGATCTTCAAAATTTCTTCGGGATTCTGATAATATGAAAACAAATCTAAAGTTGGTCAGGCCGGTTTTTTTCAAATTTGTCCTGGTTATCAAACACGTGTCTTCAAAGTTGGAAAAATCGTTCGATTGTATACGTCAAAAAAATTTCGCCCATCTGAATGAAGTTGGTATGTATGGTAGGGGTCGATTGATATGCCACGACGGTATTACTTAGGACCTGATGGAAGGTCAATGTCAAGCTCACTGATGCTGTAAACTTGTGAAATCATCCATTGTCAAAATATCACCGCCATTTATGACTCAGAAATGCGTTGATTTCTGAGGTCCGGTTTCTATCCTTTTGAAGACACATTGATCAAAATGTTACAAATCAACCATTTCAAAATCTATCTCCGGATAACTCAGAAATGTAGTTTGATTCTGAGGTTTTCTATCCTTTTTACTCCCGGGCTTTCGTCTGTACGTTGAACCAAAAGACAAGAACGACATCAAAGCCATTCTCATCCGATCAGAGATCCACATCTACAGAGCTTCAGAGAGACCGTCACCCCCAACAGGGGTAATTTTTAAAAACATGTCATAACTCGTGCCACAATTTTTGAAATATCGTGGCTACATATCGTTTTTGGCCCCCTTCTCTCAATGCCGAAAGAATTGCTTTAAAATTAAAAAAAAAATCTCATATCTCGATCTGTATCTTAACCAAAATCGAAACGATTCGTCCTTGTCACACATCCACCCTGTCCACCAAGTTTTTTCTAATCTGTGCACAACTTTTTCAGATATCTTGCTCACAGACAGGGGTGAAAACAATAACCTTCGTCCACCTTTTTGGGCGGAGGGAAACTAGAATGGAACTCGGGAGAACACATACTTCTCCAGCTGAACGTGTACATTTTGTAGTGCACCAACAGCCAGTCTCGACCCGGTCATCCAAAAAGTCTAATCTGATTTTTCTGTCACCCACTCAACTCATCCACCAGTTTTGTCACAATCAGTCCATAGCTTTGTTGATATATCGTGCTCTATATTGTTTTTGGCCGCATTCTCTCAATGGTGAAGAATCATTTAAAAATTTATATATCAGGATCCCGATCTTCACCAAAATCTAATCGACTCCGCCGTTGTCACACATCAACACTCCCCACTAAAATTTTGTCTGAATCCGTTCCATAACTTTTTGAGATATCCTGCTCACCAAACAGACAAACAGGGCGTGAAAACAACAATAACCTCTGTCCACCTTCGTGGTGGAAGTTAAATATTAGAGTGTTGCATTTTAAATGGATTCCAGTAACGAAAGCATTATCAACAGCAAGAAACACTTTGCTTTGGTTATAATTATTCCCCCTTTCTTCCCCAGAACCTTTGTGAGAAATGTTGTCAGACATTCACCTCTCACAATGAAAATTCAGCTGCTGAGTTATCTTGACAGCTGAAACATTCAGGCCTGTTTTTTACTTTTACAACCAATCATTCATTCATCCATTTGTAATTCACTTTATTCATTCCGTGCGAAAATCGAAGATTTTTCAAGTATATTGGCGTTGCGTGTGTTGTTCTGTTTGTCTTTTTTTTATTTCTATGTTTGTTGCCTACAGGTCAATTTTAAACCGATCTTCACGAAACTTCACCACATGGTTGAGCTTGTTCAGAAGCAAAAGCCTATTGTTTTGAGGTCAAAAGGTCAACATTGCCAAAGGTCAACAAATCTCTCAAATTTCTAAAATCCTCAATTTTCATCCAATTGACGAGAAATTTGAACAGGATTTAATATCAGATTACTGAATCAACGACCAATTATTTTTGAGGTCAACATAGCCAAAGTCACCAATTAGTGAGATTTACTAAAATCCTCAATTTTCATCCGATTACTTGAAATTTGAACAGGATATATATTTCGGGTCACTGAATTCAACCAGCCAATTATTTTTGACGTCAACATAGACCAAAGGTCCAACTGAGCTGGATTTCTGAAATCCTCAATTTTCATCCGATTCACTTCAAGTTTGAAGACGAGTTGCATATTTGGTCATTGAATTCCAACCACAATTATTTCTGAGTAAAACGTGTTTTAGATTTCGTAAGTTATCGTGCTACGCATGACATCTTGTTGTTATTTGTTCATGCAGCATTCGGTGATTCATTGATTCAAAAATTTATTGTTCTTTGCATTGAAAAAACTCTTTGGATTTCCTACTCGCTTGTATTTCTGAATGAAACATATTCTGTCGGTGTGCCTCTGGAACTTGCAATGACAACAGGGATAGCCAATTGGTGTGAAAGTGTGACCTGATCTTCAAATGGTGAACAAAGAACAGTTTTTCTGACTTTATAACATTTATACTTGATGCTTAATTGATGACGTGCAAAGCTTCAGCTATGCTTGCCTTTCTTGCATGAAATTTATTGCATGGCAGACCCAAATTCTGTTTTCTTTTGAATGGCAATTTAGATGATGCCAATGGTGGATGTGAGATGATAAAATTTGGAATTATGTACCTCAATAAAGTATGCCTGGTACAGAGAGCAATTTGGTGCAATGCTGAACATGCTGACCGATCCTGCTGCAGCAGCTTGTCTTGACCGTTCAACCTGGCCGTGCTGTACCCGAGCGCCACACCACTTCTTCAACTGTTTCTCTCCCTGGACTTCGAGTCACTGGCTGCACATGCACAGGTTTGTCACACTCATATGCCTGGGGCTGTGCTTTCCATCGGAAGTTATCATGCCAAATATGATTAAGCAGTGAAGGTGTGTTGAACTTACTCTGGGGTTTTCTGGCCTGAAAGGATTTTTTTTCCTCACTGCACTGATTGCTAAACAAGTGTTTCACATAAGATGATGGTTCTGATCTGGCCTGGAGTTGTTTAAATAGACATAGATAATGTATTATACTGTACTGTTTTATACACCAATCAGATAGCATCATCTGCTTGGTGTGGCTGGTGTGTTATATGCACCGACGTGCATAGTAAGCCATCATTAGTTACCTCTTTTGGCAAGTTTGCACAAGATCGACAAATGCAGTTCCGGAAATGGTGAGGATGTGTTCAATACCTGTTTTTTTTTTCTGTACTACTAAAATGGCTGCCAGTCTATCAGTCAGCCATCTTTGATCAGATCACAAAATAAAGTGAGATGCACGTGTTTGCCATCATGTGCTGTCTTGTGTTGCCAAGTTTGTACAAAATCAGACCATGCATGTCTGAGAAATGGTTGGGGACACATTTAAGTAACAAAATGGCCACCAGTTCGCCATCTTGGATATGATCTTTTAAAAAAAACAAACAAAAAAAAGTATATGAACCCCCCATTCATTATCTGTGCGCCAAGTTTGAACAAGATCAGTAAATGCATGTCGAGAAATGGTTAGAGATGTGTTCGACACAGTTTTTTTTTTTTAAACAACTAAAATGCCGCCAGTCGGCCATCTTTGATCGCATCATGCAACAAGATAATGTGCATATTATACCATCATTGTTGTCTTTTTGCCAGTACGAAAAAACTCTGTCCATACATGTCCGAGATATTGTTCGCGGACGCAAGCACACAGACACGAAAATCGAGACCATTTCCCATAAGCCCCCCCGTTTTGAAAAGTAAGTCCAATGTGGCTAATAATCTCCCATGTCTCCTGCTTGAATGCGTGTGCTGAAAACCAAAAATGGCGGTGGAGTGAGGGAGAAAATATGGTGGAACAGCGGATCGTTATAAAATTTCTGCTGATGAAATGAAGTTAATGCCTGTTGAAATCTAGATCTTATTGGCTGCACAGTATACTGATGATTGCCTGACAAGTACAGCCACATTGAGTACCTTTCAGGGAAAACATTTTGATCATGAGGCTATCAAGAATGATGTCTTGCACTGACTAGATCGAGCAAGACATCATTTGTCTTAAAGAGAGTGTACACTAAGGCAAAAAACGCTTTTTCTCTGATGATGAATAACCTCTACCAACTAAAGTGACGGAGGTTAATGTATTCACCCGTTTGTCCAATCGGAATGAAAATTGAGGATTTGTTTTGTTTGTTATCTGTGAGCATGATATCTCAAAAAGTTATGGACAGATTAGGTGAAACTTGGTGGACAGGCTGAGTGTGTGACAAGGACAAATTGATTCGATTTTGGAGAAGATCCAGAATTCGAGAATTTTTTTAAGTCATTCTTCACCACTGAGTGAAAGGGCCAAAAATGATACAAAAGCACAATATCTAAAAGTTATGGACGGATTTCGGAAGAAACTTGAGTGATGAGAACAAGACTATTAGATTTGGTTCGCTTCCGGATCCAGATCTGGCCTCATCGTGATAGAGTGCAGTCATATTGTAATGTATATACACTACATGGCCAAAAGTATGCGGACACCACTTCTAATTTGTGGATTGGCTATTTCAGCCACACCCATTGCTGACAGGTGTATTAAAATCAAGACACACAGCCATGCAATCTCCATAGACAAAACATTGCAGTAGAATGCAGGCATACTGAAGAGCTCAGCGACTTTCAACGTGTCACCGTCATAGATGCCACCTTTCCAACAAGTCAGCTCGTTAAATTTTCTGCCCTGCTAGAGATCCCCGGTAACTGTAAGTGCTTTGTGAAGTGGAAACGTCTCGGAGCAACACAGTTTCAGCCGCAAATGGTTAAGCCACACAAGCTCACAGAACGGAAGGCTGAAGGGCGTAGTGTGGAAAAATTGTCTGTCAGTTGCAAACACTCACGACCAAGTTACAAACTGACTGGAAGCAACGTCAGCATAGCACTATTCGTCCGAGAGCTTAATGAAATGTTCTCCATAGCTGAGCAGCCGCACACAAGCTGAAGATCACTATGCGCAATGCCAGCGTCGGCTGGTGTGGGTGTAAAGCTCACTGCCATTGGACTCTGGAGCAGTGAAACGCGTTCTCTGGAGTGATGAATCATGCTTCACCACTCTGGCAGTCCAACGGATGAATCTGGGTTTGGTGAATGCCAGGAGACGCCACCAGCCCGAATGCATAGTGCCAACTGTAAAGTGTTGGTGGAGGAGGAATATGGTCTGGGGCTGTTTTTCATGGTTCGGGCTAGGCCTCTTAGTTCTCGTGAAGGGAAATCTAATGCTACAGCATACAATGACATTCTAGACGATTCTGTGCTTCCAACTTTGTGGCAACAGTTTGGGAAGGCCCTTCCTGTTCAGCATGCCAATGCCCCTGTGCACAAAGCGAGGTCCAGACAGATATGTTGTCAAGATCGTTGTGTAGAACTTGACTGGCCTGCACAGAGCCCTCATATCAACCCCAACAAACACTTTTGGGATGAATTGGAATGCTGACTGCGAACCAGACCTAATGTGGCTGACATCAGTGCCTGACCTCAAAATGCTCTTGTGCTGAATGGAAGCAAATCCCCGCAACAATGTTCCAACATCTCGTGGAAAGCCTTCCCAGAAGAGTGAGCCTATTATACAACAAAGGAGGACTAACTCCATATTAATCCCAATGATTTGGAATGAGATGTAGATGAGCAGGTTCCACATTACTTTTGGCCATGTAGTGTAACTTTAGCATACATTGAAAAGTAATGAAAGTGTTATTTTTGTCCCCCGACACTGACAAGGTTGGAGACAGGGGACAGAAAATAACTCTATCTGACTGACCGACCATCTGTCCATATACTTTTGTTCGCGATATTTCAAAAACCTTTAACATTTAATTGCAGATATCTTATTCCTCATGACATTAGTGCAATGTAAAGATCATGCCTGTGATTGGCTTGAATTTATTGCCATGTAACTATCTTTGGTAACTTGGCTTGTGTACGTGATATTTCAAAAATTGTTTCAAGATTTGCTTTTATTATTACACAGATCTGTCCTCATACCCCCAAAAGCGGGGACTTAGGGATCAGCTCCTTGTTTACTCTCCTTACACGCTTAGTTTATGAATATAAACAAAAGCTCAGATCAAAATTTAAGCACCCTCGACATCTGCTGGTGAAGAAAAAAGAACATGCTGTGGAATTAACATTTACGCTTCGATGTGAGGTGTTTAATATTACTGTGTGTAAATAAATCCTCACCTTCACTTTATTATCATTTTATGCTCACCTTTCTGTTTCTCCCTGTCATCGCCGACGTTTTAACACCAAGTTTAACAATACTATATAATATATAATATATAATATATATAGTCACGTCGGTGCTGCCCAAGTTAACCGCCTGACCCAAATTGGGTGACGGGTTGGTTAACACCACCAGCCCCCGCGGGACGCGACGTCCGTATTAATAGGAGGTGGACACGTTGATCTTCTCTAGAGACCTTGAAATTTGGCCCTAAAAAATGACCAAATGTGAAAAACCATTTTTTTTCAAACTTCAGGGCTTATAATTTTTAATGGACTCCTCTAGAAAGTTAATATTGCAAACATTTACTAATTGGCATCCAAATTTTCAATTATGCATCAGATAGCCTCTGGGATGCATATTTCTCACTCTATAGGAAGCTTAAAAATGCTTTTGGCCAAAACGAGCTAAAATAGGTGAAACTATAGGAGCCCTCCTGAAAATATGAACAACTTAGAATTTTCCTCATAAACACAGTGATTATAGGTCATTATCTATCCATAGATACATTTTTGTTGGGAAATACAGTTAGGTGATGAATTATAAAAGTTTTTACCATAAGCCCTTGCCTCCGAGGGCTCTAAAATGGACCAATTTTTGTCCCCTGTTTTGACCATGTGGCTAGGGGTTTTAGGATCTTAATTTTTTTTCTAAAATTTCCTCGTATAAGATGTGTCTACTGACGAATAATTTTATCTAACGCCCATGGCTTCTATATTAAAATAATTTTTATTTACATGCACGTTTTTGTAATTATTCACTTTTTTCATATTCATGAGCTTATAAATCTGAAACTGAACACTCTAGCAAAGTTATACTGCAATATTTATTAAACGGCATATTGAAATTTAAGATTGTTAATCAGACATGACTTGATAAATGCAATGTTTCTATCTGTAGGAAGTTGAAAATGCCACTTTGACCAAAAAAATGGTGAATATGCAGGGGCATTAACTGAGGTTATGTAACAACCTTAGATATTCTTTCTCATAAAATAATAATTTAAAGTAGTACATGTTTTTATTCAAAAATAAATTCTTGTAAGATATATCCAAACATATGCTTGGGTTTTAATTTAAAAAACATGTCCTACAGTTCTCTATTTGAAGTCATTAGTTATGACAACACCACTAGATGGAGTAATGGTCTGTCACAACACTAGGGCAGCACAGCAACCTGTCTGTCTGTTTGGAGAACAAAGAGAGGAGGAAACAAGTGAAATGGATGCAGAAAAACCCTGGGCCCAGTGGCACAAGTTTGACAAGTAGATGCACTGTTGGAACCAAATTAGATCAGGAGTGTCACAAGACCTATTATACAAGGAAGGTTGGGCTAAAACAAGTTGCTGCTTGGAGAAGAAGTCACAAGAATTGATTTCATGGAGATCAGGAATTACTTTCAGTTCAGAAGACAGTATTTGCCTACATCATGAGACTGTATACCTTCCCGTAGAGTTGTCGACAGACCTCCTGTTGTGATCCTTTCCAGTTTCACACGAAAAAATGTGCACAGTAAGTCAAATAAAATCTTGTTTCGTAAGATCCTCCCTTATGAGTAAATTTTTGCTAAGTACTGATCTTTTTTTAGGATTTGGAGAAATTGGTTAATTTCAAAATATATTTTTGATCTTGATTTGTTTCCACATTGAATAAATTGACAAATTAAAGTCTAAATTGTTTCTACAATGTGCATCCTTATCACTAATCTCTAATAAGAAGCATAATTTAGCCTCACGCGCACCCCTGAAAGTTCACTTTGTTTTGTAACAAGTGGGCCAAATTGCCATATTTGGCTTCCTAAAACTAGGAGTATGTGCATTTCTAGAGACATTCTGATCCCACAATCTGAAATTTTGTATACACATGTTATAAAATTCTGCAGCTAACTCTTTCCTGAAGTTCCATTAAGATTTATAAACTTCTGAATATGAAAAAAGTGAATAATTATAAAAAACGTGCATGTAAATAAAAATTTATTTTACTATGAAAGCCTATGGCGTTAGATAAAATTATTCGTCAGTAACACATCTTATATGAGGCAATCTTTAGAAAAAAATGAAGATCCTAAACCCTAGCCACATGGTCAAAACCAGGGACAAAATGGTCCATTTTAGAGCCCTCGGAGGCAAGGGCTTATGTTAAAACTTTTATAATTCATCCACCTAACTGATTTATCCCAATCAAAAATGTATCTATGGATAATACTAGATAATGACCCTATAATCACTGTGTTATGAGGAAAAAATTCTAAGTTCCATATTTTCAGGAGGGCTCTGAAAGTTTCACCTTATTTTAGCTCGTTTTGGCCCAAAAGCCATTTTTAGCTTCCTATAGAGTGAGAAATATGC
>CM068957.1:5439179-5451400 GCA_035128595.1 Eptatretus atami | reverse complement strand
GTGTTTCCATGGTCGGGTTGTCGGCGACTAAACCGTCTCCCCCACCAGGGTTTCTGGTGAGGAGGGTGTTTGGATATGGACACCCAGCAGGATTAAAAACAAAAACCTGTCAAAGGGCGGAGGAGCTCCTTGTGAGCAACGGCCATCCATATCTATGCCCAACTGTGTCTGCGGACGTCCTCCTGCAGTTGGGTTACTTTTTTATTAGAAGGTTGGTGGTAGGATTTGCACTCCGGCCACCGTAAAACCCTTCATTCCGCAAAACACAAAAACGCAAAAAAATCTGAAAACCCACTCCGTGGAAGTACCTCCTGTGCAGCTTCCCTTCGCAGGGCAGCTCACCGGATGACGGGATTGGGGCAAAGCCTTCGGGACCCCCAATCTTTGATGTAGGAGGGAAACCACCGGGGTAACATCCCTGGTCAGATTGCGGGGAGAGTGTGTCGGAGTGGTGCTGAGGTGTCGTCCACCAGACGGCGGTCTCCTTGGGTTAACCTGAGGCGGTCCCTTCGGGTGGGTGCCTGGAATGTCCTATCCCTAAGAGAGGATGATCACCTGTCTCTGTTATCATCTGAGCTCAAGCGTTTGGACATCGGGATTGCAGCTCTCTCTGAGGTTCGGAGACCGGATTGCGGCGAGATAATGGTGGGTGGTTACACCTACTATTGGTCTGGTCGCTCTGATGGTTACCATACCCAAGGAGTTGCTGTAGCTGTGTCCAATAAGCTGACCCCAATGATAATTGAGGTAACACCGGTCAACGAGCGTATTATGAGATTAAGGATTCGTCACTCCTTAGGTGTCATTTCCCTGTCTCTGTTTATGCTCCGACTGAGGCGATGATCTCACCGTGAAGGATGCATTCTACGCCACGCTCGAGTCTGTGGTTGGTCATTGCCCCAGACGAGATACACTTCTAGTCTTGGGGGATTTCAATGCATCGACTGGAACTGATAGGGATGGTTATGAGGTGTGTGTTGGTCCCCATGGGTCAGGAACTATGAACCAGAATAGCACTAGTTCCTTGACTTTGCAAGAAGTCATGGACTTAGGGTGGCTGGTTCATGGTTTCAGCGCCCACAAGCTCATCGCTGGACTTGGTATTCCAACGCTGGCGGTGTGGCAAAGGAGATTGACCATGTCCTCATTGACGGTCGTTGGAAATGATCCAGAACTGCAGGGTCTTCCGGAGTGCTCAGTTCCTCAATACTGACCACAGGCTTGTTGTAGCAACTCTAAAGCTGCACCTTAAATCCTGGAGAATGGTACCATCCCAGCCTAGGCTGGATGTTGGCAAGCTCAGGAATGAGAGAGTAGCTGAGGAGTTTGCGAACAGGCTGAGTGGACACTTGGGGGTCTGGGTGCTTTGGGGGATCCTGAAGAGTTGTGGAGTGCCTTCAAGACCACCGTCCTCGATGTTGCCGTGGATGTCTTGGAACTCACCGCAGGGCAAAGAAGAATTTTGTCTCTCAAGGGACACTGGATACCATTGACCAGAGTCGCGGGCCAGGCTGAATGGCAGAGCTGAGCTGTTCAGGGAGCTGAGGCGTAAAACTGTACGTGCACTGAGGGTGGACAAGGAGGCCTATGTGCGAGGAATCTGTGAGGGGGTAGAGCATCACCTGTGGACAGGTGATTCTCGTCCCGCTTACAGGGGAATTCGTGCATTGCGTTCATCCAAGCCCATCCCTCGGAGCACTGCAGTTAGAGCAGAGAGTGGTAGGCTCTTGACAGAGGAGTCTGAAGTGAAGGCCCGCTGGGCCGGTTACTTTGAGCGGTTGTACCAGGCTGATCCCCAGCTGTCGAGTTGGACGTCAGGGGTGTTACAGTCCCTGTTGCTGACCCTCGAATCAACTGTGGTCCACCTTCGCTTGTGGAAACACGGGCTGCGGGTGAACCAGTTGAAACGGGGCAAAGCTCCAGGGATCTGTGGCATCCATGCTGAACTTCTCAAGGCTGGTGGAAATGCTGCACTCGTGTCGTTGCATGCAGTTTTGTGCTCTGCCTGGAACACAGGCATCATCCCAACCGATTGGAAGAGGGCCTTGTTGTTCCTCTCTGGAAAGGGAAGGGTGATCGCCAAGACTGCAACAACTACCGAGGGGTGACGCTGCTCTCAGTGCCGGGCAAGGTCTTTGCTCGGATAATTCTTGATAGGGTTCGCCACCATCTGCTTGAGCACCAGCGTCCAGAGCAGTCAGGCTTTACACCAAAGGTCAACGATTGACCGTATCCTTGCTCTTCGTTTCCTCACCGAACGCAGACGAGAGTTTCGGCAGGGGCTGCTTGCAGCCTATGTTGATCTCTGTAAAGCGTTCGATTCAGTGAATCGGGATGTCCTCTGGAGGATTCTTGGTCTTCGTGGGGTGCCACCAAAAACTGATCGATCTGATGTCTGAACTCTACTCTGGTACTGAGAGTGCTGTGAAGTGTGGTGGTACCATCTCTGACTTATTTCCAGTTGTTACTGGAGTTCGTCAGGGTGTGTACTGGCCCCACACTTTTCAAGCACTTGTATGGACTGGATTTTAGGGGAGGATGTCGGAGAGATCAAGCTGCGGTGCATCGTTTGGAATGTCAAGATCTCGGACCTTGATTTTGCAGATGATGCAGTCATCTTTGCGGGACTTTAGATATCCTTTGGGGGCCCTCGAGGTGCTGAATGAGGAGTCGAGCCGCTGGGATTACGGGTTTCTTGGGTCAAAACTAAGTCCAGGCTTCGGTGACATCTTGGATGCTGCTGTCCTGTCTGTGTCTGTTTGTGGTGAGGATGTTGAGGTCGTGGAGAGATTCACTTACCTCGGCAGCGATATTCATGTCTCTGCTGGCTGTGAGTCAGAGGTCAATAGACGTCTGGTCGGGCCTGGGGAGTCATGGATTCACTGGATCATGGGGTGTGGCGCTGCCGGTACCTGTGCGGGAGGACGAAGGTCCGAGTCTTCAGGTCCTTGGTACTTCCAGTCTTGCTCTATGGATGCGAGACTTGGACTCTGACCAAGGATCTGAGACGGAGACTTAATTCCTTTGGTACCAGGTCTCTTCGGAGAATCCTTGGCTATCGCTGGTCGGATTTTGTGTCAACGAGCGGTTGCTGAGAGAGACTCGGATGAGATTGTTACCTGCATAGTCCGTGAGCGTCAGTTGCGGCTGTATGGACATGTGGCTCGTTTTTCCTGACGCTGATCCTGCTCACCAGATTCTCTTCAGCGAGGGAGTCTCATGAGTGGAGGAGGCCAGTGGGCCGACCACGTGCCTCGTGGTTGCAGCAGGTTGACCATCATCTCAAGGAGATGGGGATGGGCCTGGCATCTGCCGTGGGGATGGCCAGACGGAGGCCCCTGGAGTACCGGCGGAAAGTGGACGCAGCGACGTGCTGTTCTGGCACATGCTCCCATACCTGACCTGACCTGATCGGCAGTAGGAGAAACTGCATGAGGGTTTTTGCGATCGGCTTTTCGTAAAGAGCGAGCCAAAAGAAAGGCAAGGAAGGGACTGAATGAGTCAGTCTGCCTTCTGCTGGAGAGAAACGACGAGTGGAGTCGCGATCGCTGTGTAAGGGAAGGCTGTGTCTGTCTGCGATCTGCTTCGTGAAAGAGCAAGAGAGGCTGCTGGAGTCGAGGCTGCGAGAGTCGCAGTCTGCGATCTGCTTCGTGAAAGAGGCAGGAGGAACTGGATGAGGGGAGTCGGCGATCGACTTTTATGAGGAGTCCTCGACACATTGTCGATCTGCCTGCGGAGCCCAACACCCCGATTTGGCCTTGTCTGCGTGAACAGGCCAGGCCTGGATTTGTATGCTGGACCTTGTGAAGGGCCAGCTGGAGCACACGTGGACCTTCCGCTCTGGTACCGTCGACCTTACGGGGGCTGAACGCGTTGAGGCTGCGTGCGTGGGTGGTGCGACAAAAGGAGGACGACGCCGCATTTTGCCACGCGCGTGTTTGAGCTTGGGTGCTCGAATCCGTGGACATCGGCTTGTCACGAGCCACATTCGGGCCTTTGACACTTTTCCTCTCGTCCATTAAGCATCACCAAGTACTCTGTGTCTTGTCTGCATGCTGTCCGTGTCTTGTCTGCATGTTGTCTAAGGTTTATCTCACTAGGGTCCCCTTCGAAACCGTAATCCGTAGCTCCTAGTTAAGAACGGGTTATAGATTGATTATAACATTGCGTGCATGCTTGCTTGTGTTGTGTTCCCCGATGTGTCCCCAATAAATCTGGCTGATTCGTATGAAGTTGCCGCTTTGGATTTGTTCATGCCGTGCTGAGAAACAATTCGCTCGATTGGTATATAAAACCAAAATGGTTACAGACTGGCAGAATTCGCTCGGTCTCTGACAAAACCAGTCTGTAACTGGGGTCTATTCCCCCAGCTGGCAAGGCACAGGTGTATTTTGGTATCGTGATCTGAGGCGCGAAACCCGAGAATTGTGCCGAACCAGCCGGCGTTATAACCCCGGAGACGGCGGTGATTGACATCACTCGACACCGTCCGAATCCTTAACAATATACTGACCAGTCAGTTGGTGAAGTTAAATTCTGCTTGATTTAAACCAGCTGGCTTTATTTAAACCTTTGGTGGTCAATGTGCTGTGGCACATGGCACATTCTTGAAATGCACTTTATCATTTTTGAAAGAAATTTTACTGATCACAACATAACATATACTCCATATCATAATTTTTAGAAGGCTCCATTATATTATGAAGAAGATAAAGATGATTTGTAACACTGTCTATCACCAAAGGTGGCACTACTTTCATTCCATCTCCTGAAACCCACCCACATGTGGAGACACAAACAACTTGCACGTACACGTGCGCACACGCACGTCGCACTCATGTATGCGCACACACATGAAGGTGGATGCTTTGGACCTGGAGGCTCAGTTCCACATTCTGAAACCTGCATATGGAGATGACAAAACAACACACACAACACACACACACACACACACACACACACACACACACACACACACACACATACACACTACACACACACACACACACACACACACACACACACACACACACACACACCACACACCTGCTCCATTATACAGGGTGCCCACAGAAAACCAGGAAATTTGGTACAGTTTATTTAAAACAAAACAAAAGCAAACTTAGATGTAGTGTAAAACAAAGATACACTTCATTTTCAAACAAAACAAAAGCAAACTTAGATGTAGTGTAAAACAAAGATATACTTTATTTTAGAAAATTTATATGTAAAACTAGGTTCCCACTGTCGTGCGATCCGTTACGAATGCACGATTGGCCATTCGTAGCTGATCATGGAATTTCTCTGAAATTTCAGGTTTGGATACGAGGTGATGCGAGTCGATACGTTCTGATACGATTTGTTGCGCTCGGATGCGATCTGTTCACGATTTGTCAATTTCATGTGTCACGGTCTGACCTTCCGATCAGATACGATCACATACGTCCGATAGGATTGTTTCGATTGAGTCCACGATTGGGTCTCGATCTGACACGATCATCACGATCGGGTTCCCCAAATTGGGACGATCTGGTACGTGCAGATACGTTCCGATACGTTCATCAAGAACCGATGCGCTCCGATACGATTGTGGTTGCGATGTCTTTCACGATCATATCGAGGTGATCACGATTGAGCTACGACTGGACCCCGACGGGTATATATACAGCCCGACTGACCATGGACTTCATTGTTTCTTGAACTTTTACAGAGTAAACATACAACCCTCAACCATTGATGATGGCAGGAGTTGCGGATGATGACAACGTGGCATTTGCAGTATTACTGTATACTTACATAATCGCCAGATAATGCCGGCTCTGGCTGGACTGGTTCAGGCTTCGGGGGTGGGAACAGCCTTGCCCTTTCCCTTCTTGCCTCTGGTACCCTTGGGTGCATCTCTCAAAGGCTCTAAAAATACTAGCAAAGGCAGGTTACTAAGATGTGCTCTCTTCAAGAGTAGATCGCTGAATGAGACTCATTAAATCTTGTCCGGTATATATATGGGCACGAGAACTCGTAACAGATCGTGAGCGTTCGTGTTAAACGTAACTTCTCGTATCTACTCGCATTTACTCGTATCAACTCCTATCTGCTCGTGAGTCATTCGTGTCAGGTCTTGAGCAATGGGACCCGACAGAGCGTAACAGATCGTGACAGATCCTGGAGATCGCAACACATCTCAACAGAGTGTGGTGTTTGTCTTGTCTAAGATCGATCCCGATCACCACGATTTGGAAGCACGATTAGAAGCGATCTGTCGCGCTTTGTTACGATGCAATACGATCTGATATGATGATCCCGATTGACAATTGATCGTAGAAAAATTTTGAACCGTTCAAAATTTTTCTACGATTAACACGTTTGCCACGACTGACCTCAAGATCTGATAAGATCTGATAGGATCACCACGATTAGTCCACGATTAAGACCACGATTTCAATCGTGCCGCGCATCGTGATAGTGGGAACAGACTTTTAGTTTATTGATATGGTAAAATACGGCAAAATAAATCTCAAAATCTCAAATTTCCTGGTTTTCTGTGGGCACCCTGTAGATAGATACAGTATGAGCATTTGTGTGCCATCATGTTCACCCCTCCTGCTTTCTTTCCTTCCTCCAACAGCTCAGTGCTGAAATCCAATGAAAGCCACAAGACTGTAGGTGTCTCGTGCAGCTGGTTGATGAAGGTGTACTACAACTCGCCTGTGAGATTTCCTACACCAGCAAAGCGTGTGTGGTGTGTGTGTGTGTGTGTGTGTGTGTGTGTGTGTATAATATAATATAATATATATATTTTTAAAATTTTTATATTTTTATATACAGTAGTCGTCGACTTACGACCGCGATCGGTTCGACCGATCGGTCGTAAGTCGATTTGGTCGTAAGTTGGCCAACCTTTATTTTTAGCTTTATTTATAGTGTACAGGCCTATGTACTGTATAGGCCTATGCAAAAATTACCGTATGTATATTATACTGTATAATGATATAATAATCATTTGTAAGTCATATTTTATTAACATTTTCGTTGTTCAAGTACACTGCACCACTACAGTACAATTGCGTTTAATACTGTATTTGCAAAAACATACAAAAATACAAAACATGTTATTGGTCAATCGCATGGGTGCAGAACCTTTCACAGCTTCACGAATCCTTTCTTTGTCTTTCAAAATGGTCGACACAGTAGAGTGTGATAACTTAAGATCAATGCGATCGCATTCACTTTCTTTCCTCCTTCGTACTGTTTGATCACCTGCATTTTCGTGGCGAGATCAGTGGCCTTTCTTTCCTTCTTGGCAGGTTGAGGAGTAGACAAAGATAATTTCCTCTTGGTAGACATCTTGGGGATGACATCTTGAGACCACGCTACCACGCTAGCAATGGCAGGCGCTGGGTGGAAACTGAGCAGTCTGAGTGGGCGGAGACGCGGAGCATTCTGGTCGTAAAGTGGTCGTAAAGTGGGTCGTTAGTCGAACAGTCGTAAGTTGCATAGGTCGTAAGTCGACGACTACCTATATAATATATATATAATATATATATGTATATATATATATGATCACGCACATATTAATGCCTGATAGAAAGTGGAGTTATGTAACATTTCAAATTGTGGTCTCTGCTTGAGAAATCACTGTAAATAACCACTGTTTTCTCCTTCATTGCAGTCTGTGATGTCTCTGATATTACTGGCAATGAGCTGTTCTTTTGCTGCTATTGCTCTGCTATCACTATTCTGGACCTTCTGGTATATGCTTTTTGAAACCATTCACACCATTCGTACAAATATTTCCACGACATACAGTTCATGTCATGTGCAGTAACTTCCTAGTCAACAGATGACAACACATTTCCCCTGCAATATCGCATGTAATACAATTGCATTAGACACATGCTCCATTAATGACTGTAAAATTCCTTGTTGACTTACCCTTGTAATTGCAGGTGCCATTATTATTATTACTTTTAGTGCTGTAGTGGCAGTCATAGTCAGAGTAGTAGTAGTCAAATCAGCATCACAAAACCCCATGTAATTATATTTATTAAATAGATTTTTAAAATGATCACTATCTCCCAATCAAATCAATTTATTTATGATAGAGTGCATATTATTTTAAACTAACAATACCACCCGTTTTCTTCGCTGACCGACACGAAGAGACAGACACTAGGAAGGGGAGGAGCGCGTGGAAGGGGAGTGGTGGGGGGCGGGGGGGAGGAGCGACGCCACACCACACGTTGCTGTATACTCTGGGAGGAGGGGTGTGAGAGACAGGGAAAAAGAGAGTTAGCAAGAGAGGTGTTAAGCAATGCTTGATGGCCTCATGACACACACACACACACACACACACACACACACACACACACACACACACACAACACACACACACACACACACATACACATACACATACACTAACACACACACAACTTTTCCCTATTTTATGTCATCGAGGTGTTCCTGAAAAACATCATTAAATCAAGATGTGTAGATCAAACTTTTAAAATTCTATTGACTTCATGTGTTAAAGAGCAAATGCATTCCTGCCAGAAAAAAAAAACCGAGTGGAATTTTTTCAGAGTAAATGAATTAAAATATGATTACAATTAAAATAAAACTTGTACGAAACATAGGGTCTGGTCGTCGTCTTCTTTTTCCGGTGCAGCACAAGGCTGCGAGTAGCATCATTGACTGAGGAGTTTCAGTGCTGCTGATGCAGTGCCCCTGTAGGTTAGAGCAGGAATTTGAATTTGGCCAGGATGTTGGGATAGCTCCCCCTACTCGTCTCGGACACCACAAATAGATTTTTAATGCCCACCAACTAATTCCAGCAGATGTGACGCCCAGTTAACGTCCATCTGAGGGATGGTACACATATTGATAAATCATCCTGCTGTGAAACACCGGATGACAGTTTACATCTAGATTGAGATTCAAACCCAGGCTAGATAGCTTAGAGTGAGTGTGTGTACCTCTCTGCCATCCTGCTGTGATGTGGGGAAGTATGCTGTTGATAATGAGTCAGACAGAGGCACAGGATGTCTGCCCCTTTCTCCATGTCTGACTTCATGAGAGGAGATGCTGGCTTCTTCTTTGCACTTCTTCGGGGCGATGGAGTTGGTGTTGATGTTGTGGAGGATGTTGATGATGTTGGTTCATCAGCTCGAAGCCTTTCAACCTTCTGAAAGAAGCTAAAGAGGGTCTTCTGCACTGCTTTTTCTTTTTATTTTTCAGCAAGCATTCCTTTGTAGCCACTCAATACCGACGAGTTTGGCATTTCACTCAAGCAGATTGGCAAGGACTTGCAAGTAGGCCGGCAGCCCACATAGCGTACCATGCATCCGCCCCAAACAAATTGCCACTGAATTTTTTTTAACCTCGGAGTGTACTCAACCCCATATCAAGTGGTAACAGTAAAATAACTCATTCCCACTGTTTTTTCAGACTATCTCTAACACCACCCTATATATCCGTATTTTTCATTAAAATGACATCCGCAAAATGACTAAAATGTTCACAGTTTCTTCAAGTCACTGTAATCATATATATGGTCAAAATGGCCTTGTAATATACCAAATTAAAGGCCATTATCTTAAAAAAATTAATAACCATATAATTGTTGTGTCACTCTTATTGTTGTGCAAATAAAATGTCATTGTAATCAATACCCCTTTCCTGCTGCAAAATCTGTGTGAATTTGGGAATGTGTTTTGTGTAATGCATTAAGTTTGAGTTTTTTCATGGTATTCGACATTGTTACAATAATTAATTCACTGATGAATGAAGTTTATTAATGTTTGTTGTGGAGATTTAGTATTGCAGATAGTGAATATAGAAGTCCAGGTCCAGACCGCAGGACCAGTAGATAAGTTCACATTTTACTTTTATTTAAGTTTCTTTTCCAGATGTAATTATTTCAGTGATATTTAAGCAACTTTTGATCGTAACCTGTTCCATTTTATTCTATGCATAATTATTGCATATTAAATACTTACTGAATGCAATATATATTTATATATTTTCAGAACATGGTGAGCAAAATGCATCATAATGAATGATCCTGGACATAACGCAGAGCCTCCTGCGAAGAGGAAAAAGAGAAAGCACGTGAAAAGACTCAGCCATGTTGTGTAGTACATTTGTTGGCATCTCTCACGGCACATTCAAGTTCTTCAATGGTGACAAAACTGCTCGAGTCAAAATAGACAAAATTCGTGACATCAAGGAGCGCAGACTAGCAGAACCAGTAACGTCCAGTAATCGTATGCAGGAACAGTGTAATCTGATCCAGATGACATCGCTACACATCAGGGTATCATTGGAACTGCTATAAACGGTTCATTGGAAACCTAGATCAGCTTGGACAATCATCGTCCACATCAACAGAATCCACACCAGGACAGAGACTCACACGTAGAACTTACACTGAAAAAGATCGTATTATTTTCAAGCCAGATTGCATATTCTGCGAATACGAAGGAAAAAAGGCAACTAATTTAAAGGATCATGGATTACACAAGGCTTGAGCCAATTCACCAGTGATGCATGGAAGTCAGTCCCAGAGTGGCCGAAAAGAAGAAAGATGAGAAACTCTTGATACGGATAAGGGGACATGACTTGTTTGCCTGCGAAGCAAAATTTCACAGAAAATGCTTAATTGAACTACATGCAAACACCAGAGAAATGGTGGAGTGAAGATCAAGTTGCATGCAAGATGCAAGGCAGTCTTGTTGAAGCTCACCAAAAAGCATTTGATGTTGCCTCACTGTCCAGACAAGTGTCCTTGAACAAAACAAGGTATCATCTTCGTTGCTGTCTAACCAAGTCGTCAAGAATCCATCATCGCCATCGGTGTTCCATTCAGAGTTCAACAATTTTGATAAACTACTGAATGACTTGACTGAAAGGAATCTGTACATACGGCACACGGATCATGCTGCAGTAGGTAGCTGGCGATACAGATACCATCGAGGCAGCACAGAACTTCCTTCTGTCTCCAGGACCAAGAAAAGACGCTGACTCTGACTAGACCAGAAACGCTTCCAGAATGCTATATCTCCCTGGGGCGAAGTCCAACACTGCAGATATCCAGCTGTTTCATTCCTGATGTTCCATCGTCGATGGATGCATCCTTAAACTGAACATTATTTGGTTTGCTTATGTGTTCAATCTCTCTCTTTGCCGGCGTTATAACCCCGGAGACGGCGGTGATTGACATCACTCGACACCGTCCGAATCCTTAACAATATACTGACCAGTCAGTTGGTGAAGTTAAATTCTGCTTGATTTAAACCAGCTGGCTTTATTTAAACCTTTGGTGGTCAATGTGCTGTGGCACATGGCACATTCTTGGAAATGCACTTTATCATTTTTGAAAGAAATTTTACTGATCACAACATAACATATACTCCATATCATAATTTTGAGAAGGCTCCATTATATTATGAAGAAGATAAAGATGATTTGTAACACTGTCTATCACCAAAGGTGGCACTACTTTCATTCCATCTCCTGAAACCCACCCACATGTGGAGACACAAACAACTTGCACGTACACGTGCGCACACGCACGTCGCACTCATGTATGCGCACACACATGAAGGTGGATGCTTTGGGACCTGGGAGGGCTCAGTTCCACATTCTGAAACCTGCATATGGAGATGACAAAACACACACCACACACACACACACACACACAACACACACAACACACACACACACACACACACACAACAACACACACACACACACACACACACACACACACACACACACACACACACACACACCACACACCTGCTCCATTTATACAGGGTGCCCACAGAAAACCAGGAAATTTGGTACAGTTTATTTAAAACAAAACAAAAGCAAACTTAGATGTAGTGTAAAACAAAGATACACTTCATTTTCAAACAAAACAAAAGCAAACTTAGATGTAGTGTAAAACAAAGATATACTTTATTTTAGAAAATTTATATGTAAAACTAGGTTCCCACTGTCGTGCGATCCGTTACGAATGCCACGATTGGCCATTCGTAGCTGATCATGGAATTTCTCTGAAATTCAGGTTTGGGATACGAGGTGATGCGAGTCGATACGTTCTGATACGATTTGTTGCGCTCGGATGCGATCTGTTCACGATTTGTCAATTTCATGTGTCACGGTCTGACCTTCCGATCAGATACGATCACATACGTTCCGATAGGATTGTTTCGATT
>CM068957.1:5402541-5416151 GCA_035128595.1 Eptatretus atami | reverse complement strand
TCGGTGCCAAGTACGTCAAAGTTTCCCTGCGAGATGCTGATATTCAGCCTTAAACGGACCAGAAATCAGCCTTTGATGTGCTCATGGGGATGGGGAGACGTTACGATCAGATGCCTGCTGAAAAGTAAGAGCTGGTTATGGCTCTGATTGACCTTTTTGAGCGTGTTGACTCCTAGTAGACACCTTTTTTTAATCATATCCAGCACTATGCACTGGTGTGCATGTTTGAGATGAGGAATGGGACTGGGCCTTGAACAATGCGCCTTGGGCATCCAGCTTTGACAGAGGAAGAGTAAAATTGAAAGAAATTCCATTGAAAGCCACACCTTGACTTGGAAAGTATAGGAAGTCAGGAAGCCAGTGTGTGGAGTTAGCCTTGGATAACATAGGCAGAGAGTTTGGAGACTAAGACAGGATGCCAGGCTGTATCAAATTCACGAGATATGTCCAGAGAGACGGCCCTGATGTCATGATTTGACATTCAGAGCCTCCATCCATTATTGGGTGAGTTGGTGCCAGCATGTCAACGTGGAGTGACTGGTCTGAAACCAAACTGTTGATCTGGATGACATTGTTGAGAAAAAATAATTTATATCAACTGTGAGATGGATTGCATGACCTTGACTGATGATTGCAAGTAAGCATATAGGTCTTGTAGTTAAGGGATCAGTTTTGCAAACTTATTAATGCAGTGGATGCATTAAAAAGGTGCAAAAAGCAAAAATTGTATGCAGTATCGTTAGCAAGATTTCCAAGCAGATGAAGATTACGAGGGCAAAGACGTGGTTGAAAAGGCAAAGAGAGGATGTGCAAGAGAGAGAGCAGCAGAGCAGGGTTTTTAGCGACACGAGCTTATCCGTCCGGCCATTGCAGAATCAGAGTCGAGGGTTGAATAACCTTCTCCATATGTCTCAGGCGCAAACAGACACAGATACCAGAAGCAGTTGGGTACGGACAAAGAGAAGGATGGGTACTGATAGAGAGGGATTGGGGACACAAAATTTTGGAAGGCAAACCACAAAATTGAGGCATTCAGCTTCTCCATGGAGCGAAAGTCAGCTGTGGTGCCATTGAGGAGAGGGAAGGATATGAGGGAGGAGGGCATACTCCAGAGACAGACATAACGAGAAGGGCAACTCGGTGGAGCGCATACCTCCGAAATGTAATGCCTGATCCACGAGAACATTATCGGGCCCTAATACATGATTTTTAAAATATCATGCTATACAGTACTCCATTCGTTTTCTGCCCCATCTCTCAATGGTGAAGAATCACTTTAGAAATTAAAATAATTCTCCTATCCAAGATCGGGATTTGGACTCTTCACCAAAAATGGAAGCAATTCTTCCTGTCACACACCCAAACATGTCCACCCAAGTTTCGTCCGGATCAGTCCCAAACCTTTTGAGATATCCTGTACACAAACAGACAAACAGACAGAAAGGGCGGAAAAACCATAAAAAAAAACGCCTTTTTCCTTCACCTTTGGTGGTGGAGCGTAAACAAGTTCCACAGGTTTTAGAGGAGAAAGACAAGTTTGAAAGTTCATTCTTGAGGTGGGACCCAGCTGTTGTTTTCTGGCTCTCCTGAAAGTGGACACACACTCGTTGCGTTACTCTTGGAATGCACTAGATTGCCTTCGGTCGGTCATTGTTTGTTTCTTTTTTCAGCAAATTGTTTTCAGGAGCAAACTGCCCTCACTACAGGATTCGGTTCTACCATGGCGTGGGGAAAAAGGATAGGATAACGAACACGAGGATGGGATGAATCTGTGCAGCGGGGAGAGAGAGGAGCAGGATTCTGTGGAAGAATTCCCAGGCTGAAACATTCAGAGCAAGTAGATATGGAGAGACAAGTCCTGAAGCTGTGGATGCTAATGCTGCAGTCCCTTGCCAATCTGTTGAGTGAACTTCCAGCGCTTGCCGGCGTTGAGGTTGCTCTGAGAAAGCCAGAGAGATGTTTGATTTTCACAAAGCTATGATCAGATTGAAACAATTGGGAGCAGAGAGACTAGTAGGAGACATTTGTTGGGAAGATTATTGCTTGGATGTGCTGCTACGTGCCAGCTTAAAGGTGCACATGTTGAGGGGAACTGAAGACATAAGAAACTTGATGAATTATCTGTGACAAAATGCAGAACACCGCATCATTGTATCTCTTTGGTTTGGTTGGAATTGAATCGTAAAAATCAACACAAGACTGTGGCACCCTGTATAATGATAAATATTTTTAAAAAACAAAAAATATATTTGGTACAGACCAAAATGTGACGGGGGGCTTTTTTTCCATCGTTTCCCCTCGGCACTCTGAACCAACATAGACCAGTGATCGTCACTATTTTTTTTTAAGAAGGGGGCCACTTTTGCCGTGACACATTCAGTTGTGAGAGCCGCCACCTCCTGCCAGGACTCCATAATGGCTGCTATTAGGCCTCACTTCCATTACTCTTCTTCGTTGTGCGTGTTAATGGGATGCAGCATCATTGTTTGTTATACTGCCCAACTACATCCTGATGTAGGTTACGTGACTTTTATTGCTTCGGTTGTAACACTCATTTGAAACCATCGGATCAATCTGATAGCATTATGGCGGATTATGATGGGGTTTTTCAACACCCCCCCTTTTGTGTATTATCTGGGCCGCATGTTCAGGAGCCTCACTTTATGCCACCAGGGGCTGCCAGTGGCTCCGGGGCCGTGCATGAAGAACAATTCCAGGCGGAGGGGGAACCATCGCAGTTCACAATTCCGGGAGAGACGGGGCGAAAAACCATCATGTCCGCCAATTTCAGGGGGAAACCGTTGCAGTCTGCAAATTCCGGAGCAACCTCACTGTCCACAATTCCGGGGAAACCGGTGCAGTGCTTTGAAAACTTTCATGCATAAATTGAAATGTTGAATTGTTTGGACTTGCAATTGAAGGCAGAGGAAGAGGCAGTCAATCGTCGAGATAGAATTCCATTGTGAAGTGTTTCTACTCTTATACGAGCAGAAGTACCTTGGCCCGACAGGCGATTCTTGTTCCAAACATGCAAACACGTTCTTCTGACGCAACCTTTATTTTGGCGGTGGTATAGGCAATGGATAGTTGCTTCAATCGCTTCCGAAAAACAACCAAAACGAAAAAAACCCCGGGTTATGTGCATTGAAGCCAAAGCATACTTACTGTCTATCATTTAAAACACCTCACAGCAATGAAAATGTAGCGCAGGAACACTGCACCTGCCTAAAGGAAGAGTGGGACTTGTAATACCCTCCCCACCCCACCTGGATGCCGGTGCTACACATTTACATGAGAATTTGCGCCCCCCCCCCACCCTATCATCCACACACTCCAAGACCACCGGTAAAGATAAAAAAAACACCCCATACACTAATTGGCGTCATGCTGATCTATGTAGCAAAAGTGGATGTAATTGGGCCCACAACTGCTTGGAGGTAGTGGAAACACACACACACACACACACACACACACACACACACAACACACACACACACACACACACACAACACACTTGCCTGTGAATGATAAGATTCCAATTCCATGGTGCCAGTGCCTGTATCCCTCGTTATGTAATTTAGCACCTCAATTTATCAATGACATGAAAGAGAAAGTTAGTCAACAGCAATCATATGCACTGCTAATGCTGTATGAGTACAGTACAGTTACAGTACAGTACAGCACTTCGTATAAAGTACAGAAATATTCGTTTGTTCATTTCATTCCTGGATGCAAATTATTCAGCAAACATCAAACAAACATCAAGCTATTGCGTACAGTACCAATTTGTACACCAAAGAATTTGTTAATTACCAACTTTCTCGTTCTATTATTGAGCAGGAGTACATGATTTGCCTCGTCAGCTCACCAAGGGGTCCCCCAAGGTCGGTAATGGTGCGGCGTCAAGGTTCAGGATTCCCGGTGAGGTTGGAAGAGGACCATGGCAGGTGAGGTCTCCAGTGTCCCAGCGCTCATTCACAACATGACTGGACACAAAATGAAGTTTTCAATAAGTAATGACAACACTTTTTGTATCAGGCAAACACCCAATCTATCTTTACCTCCGTCATCGTGGACGAGGCAATGTCTTCACCCGTCTTTTTGGTGTGTTTCTCTGTATCAGGATATCTCAAAAAGGTTGCTGGATGGGTTCGGGACTAAAATTTTGGTGGACAGGACGGGTACAGCATGACCAAGGACGAAATGATGAGAATTTTGGTGACGATCCAGCACTAGGAATCATTTTAAGTGGATTCTTCAACCATTGGAGAAGATGGGGCCAAAATATACATATAGCACGATATTTTCAAAAAAGTTGGGCGACAGATTCGGACGAAACCTG
Organism: Eptatretus atami; assembly: GCA_035128595.1. Lineage (NCBI taxonomy): Eukaryota > Metazoa > Chordata > Myxini > Myxiniformes > Myxinidae > Eptatretus > Eptatretus atami. The sequence goes on along the minus strand of CM068957.1, from coordinate 5,411,809 downwards.
GTGGAAGTTCGGACGCGTGACACGGATGAATCGATTCAATTTTTGGTGAAGATCCGAAATCCGTGGTTACGTTTTAATTATTCGACTTCTCACTACAGACTTCCAGATCGAGGGATTTTTAAAAAAAATTTTAATGTGATTCTTCACCATTGAGAAACGGCAAAAACGTATATAGAATGATATTTTTTTTTTTAAAACAACTGTCGGACAATTACGACAAAACTTGTGAATGAGTGGTTAGATGACAAGAACAAGCAATTGGATTTTGATTCAGGTCCAGATGCAGATCCGGCCCTGTCAGTTGGGATACAAAAACGTAAACTGTCAGCCTGAAGCGAAGGTTATGCGCCTCCACGAGGTGCCGTTCTAGTTGTTCATGGAAGAATATATTTTTATAATCGGAGAATATTCCATCAATGTACAGTACAGAAGATAGTCGTGCATGTACGCTGCATTACATGAAGGAAATACCTGAAAAGATGACGACAAACTTATATCATTGAGAAGCGCATGTTTGTTTGTGTGTTTTGACTTCTATGTCCTCCTGAACTGTGGATGGAACGAGTTGAAAATTGCGTGGAGTCAGCAAGGGGTTGTGCATTGAAGGTTTCAGTCCAAGCGGGCGGTGAGGGTTGGGCAGAGGACCTAATTCTCTCCATGTAAAATGGGTAATGCATGTCGATGCTGTTCCGTGAGACGTGAAGTATTGCAAGTCTCCATGTCCGCTAACTCTGGAGGAATTATCATTTGCAAGGACGGGTTCTTCGCAGGCACTATAAATGCTAAATGCAAAATAAAAATAAAAAATTTTAAATATAGGATAAAACTCACCCGACGGCGGCTGGCATTCGGCCAGACAAGAAGCTGATATTTATTGGTCTGCAAGGGATCGTTCATCGGCAGCTGTTTGCAAACCTGTACACACAATGGGAACAATACACACGTTCACAAATCTTCCCCATAAAGCATGAGATATATATTTTTTTTTAAACAACAAAAAACATATTAGTATATTGTTTATTGTAATAGTCAGTATTTGATCAAAGATATAATTCGTCATTTTGTAAATTTTCGATCGAATGACTCATTAAATGGCTGTGCGGACATCATTCATTCACTTTTATATCGTGCTTTGTAATTACATTAAAATATTCTCTGTCTCCAAAATGACAGCAATACTAAGCACACCGAAACCGCGCACGCGCAATGCGCGCGAACACCACACACACCGCACACACACAACACACACACACACACGCTCCCATGCATGCGTACACCCACTGTCCCCACAACACAACCAAAGCATTTTCATCTCCACATATGTAGCTTGCAGTATTACAACACCTGACCATCCATATTTAAGTGGCTGTCTGGTGTTGTGTACTGCGTCATACATTTGCATGTGTACGCCCATCCATTCTTACTGGGCAAGCAGCAATGCATGACCCCACAGGCTATTGCGCATCGCTGACTCCAATTGCATCCTGCAGGTACGACAACCCCAACCCCAATTCAACTTTGCACTTCCCAAAAACATCCTCCACCATATAAACACACCCGCAAGCAATCCCCAGTTCCGGCTACATTCACCAAATTCATCTCCCCACCACCATTGCCATCTGCGAGGCGTGCGGCGTCATTGCCCTCCCACCGTTATTTTATTTCTAATATAGGCTCAGGTTTAATTTCTTATTTTGCTTCCTGCATTTCCTCAACCTGCCCTTGCAGGCTCCAGCGGATAAGCACAGGATCATTGAGATATTAAGTTCGTTGTTCCTGTTCATTCTGCCGGTCACAATATTATGGAAAACCCATTCTGCAGTCATGTTTTGGAAAGCTAATTATTGAGTTTTATGCGTGAGTTGCTTACAAAAGAAAGGGCTTGAAGTTCTACCTCACTGAAAAATAGTTGAACCAATAACTTCTTGATGAAACCTAAAGTTTGAAGATTTCAGTTGGGGAATTTAAAAATAAATAAAATAAATATACATGATAAATAAAAAGAACTACGCATCACCTCTTTCGTCAAAGATGTGAGCAGTTCACGGAAGCGGTCCAATGGCCACGTTCAAAGCATCTCCCGAAAACACAAACCGTGCCACTGGCATCCCCTCCCAAAACACCCCGTTTGTCAGGTTTACCATGGAGCTCGACTGGGCACGGCCTCAAGCCGCAAATCGATTAGTTACAATCCTGCGGCTGCCAAAAGAACCACTTGAGTTCTGCATCAGTAGTTCTTGCGATATCAGTTCCCACCACAGTCTGCAAAAAGACACAAGTAGTAACAGCTTTAGGGATCAACCCAAAACCATATCTTTTGCAACTGTACAAACACAACCGATGGGAGAGAATCCCTGGTTTTGTATTCAAGTGATGCTGTAATACAAGGAATGACTTTAGAAGCGGGTCCTTCCCACACTCATTATGAAAAATTATTTTCAACCAGGTTGCAAACATTAAAGAAGGTACGTATGACTAACGTATAACACCATGAGTAAGCCAGTGGCGACGTACCCTACAACGACGGTAACCGGTGGATGCCATATAAATATAAGGTGGGCTTATTTGAGGTACTTTTCAGAGAAGAGACATGGTGAGACGGATTTTACAAGAATGAAGGACGTAACATTTTCAGGCGTTTACTCCAATCAGCATGTCCTGCCGAATTTACAGATTCCTCGTCCACTTCGCTCACTTGGGCGTTCCCTCGTCGTTTCTGATGTCCTACTTATGCTCCTGTGTTTGTTCCTCCCCCATTTCGCGTCCTCCCTTGCTATGCAAGCTAATCAGTTCTCCATGAGCTAAATGTTTAAATTTTTTAAATTTTTTTTGAATGCATTGCTAAACACAAGGAGGAGTTTTCAAAACAATTAAAATCCTATAATTTACAGGTGGGTGCGCACCCCATTCTGTCGACAAAGCAGGACCAGGAAGCTGCCACAAGAGAAGCAGCTGACTGGCGGTCAGAAGTGAGGAGTCCTGCAGGCAGCGAGCGCTTGGCCTTGAGCGAAGAGCAACCACATCTCCCCTTAATGCGCTCGGTCCTATGCAAGGTCGTTAGGAAAAGATCAAGTGTCATCATTTGGCCGTCTCTCGGAAATGAACAAGGAATTGCACCGCACTGTGGTCAAAACCCCTTGACACAAAACATACATTTTTTTTTTGCCTCCTCTGACCACTCAACTCCGTCATCTTGCGCTTAAACTGCTTCGTTACATTCTCTAATCTGTCTTAATTAACCTTGTGCCTGTCTGTCCCGTATTAAGTTAGATAGCATAAGATACATAGTGATTCCCGAACAGGGGGATACTTTAATCTGTGACCTCAGTTATTTTGTGTGTGGTGTGTGTGCTTGTGTGTGTGTGTGTGGGTGTGTGTGTGTGTGTGTGGGGTGTTTGTTTGGTGGGTGGTGCTGTGTTGGCGCTGCGGCGCGCAGCTCGTACCATTCTAAAAGTCTTTGGTTAATGACTCGGGATGGGTGTTCGAACCACCAACGCGACAGACTCAGGGCGGACGCTCTAACCATGACGCACGAGTCTGCGTTAAAAGCAATTAGAAAACCTAATCCCCTAAGGTATAAAGTGCATCTTAAAGGGCTGTGAGGTGAAAATCACACGTGACGTGAATTAAACGAACTTCATTATTTAGGGTGGTCTCCTTGCTTGAGACCCATGCTGTCGTCTTCATAATGACATTTCTCAATCGAGAATGCCGTTGCGTATAATTATTTAGACACAAGATAATGATGTCGTGATAAAATTAAAAATATAAACACACAGAGATTCAAATGTTTTCAAACAAGTGTTAGAAAATGAATACACATTGTTTCACTGTACGCTGTCGCAAGATTACTGATACACAGCGTTAGAGATCGTCTTTTTTGGTTAAGTACTGCAGGCCATACGGCGTCGGGAATATAGTCCTGATGTCCCACCCTCCCTGTACAGACACCTCTTCCCCACCCCCCAACCCTCCTCCTTACTCCCCGTCATAAAATTACTACCCCCTATTTTATTTCCTCTTGTCCTCAATTTGCTAATAAAATTTGGTTGTGATCACACCAGCCGTTAACAGAGCTCTCCTCCTCCCCCACCCCCCCCCAATTCCCCACAACGGCACCTCGCCGCATCTCCCCCCAAAGCACTTCCCGTGGGGCCCATTATGTTTGCCAAATTTAGGACCTAAAACGTTCCGTTCTCGAATACAACGTTGATTATAAGGGCACAGACAGACAAACAAGTCATAAAAAAAAAAGATATTTGACACTTTTGTAAACTTGAATATGCTTTTCCAATGAGTGAACAATTTAAGTGGTATACCTTTGTCATTACATATTCAATCCTCACTTGAATTTCAGGAAAAATGAAAATTTTTTAATTTTTTGAGGGATCATGACTGTATTATATATGAACTGATTAAAAAGTAACATGTAGTTGAATACTATACCATACAGTTATTACCTGAAAAAATTTCAAGCTTCTGGATGTTTGTCAATAAAATATATGGGGTCTCAAAGTTGGTTTTCATACAAACCAACATTTTTTTTCTGGATTTCAACTGAATCAGTCATAAAAAATTAATAGAGGTATACTCGTTTTATGTTTTGTTTCTTAACAGAGCAGTTATAGAAGAAATAATCTCTGAAAATTTCAAGGCTCTAGCATTAATATTAAAAAAGTTGTGGGAGTTTAAAAGTAGCCGTTCATTTGGATGCTTGCAACGACCATAAAAATAGGGCCACACCAACATTTCAACCTCAATATCTCGAAGTTGACCGCATGTATGGACCTTAAAAAATTTTATGGCAGCTTCATTTTGATACCTGGGAATATTTTATGAAAGTTTAAAGTAATCTGAGGGGTGTCAACTGGAGGCCTCCGGTGATATTGGAATGACTCCTACGCCAGGCTGAGCAGTTGAAGTTTGTATCCCACTGATTAGGATGGATCTAACAAAATCTCATCGCTTGTTCTTGTCACCTAACCAACACATCCACCTCATTTCGTCTGAATCAGTTCTATAACTTTTTGAAATATCGTGCTATATATATATATGTTTGTAGCTCTAATCTCTCAATGGTATGCCTGGGGTTGGCTTAATGGTTAGGGGTGGTGGGACTTTGTATCTAGGGTCCTGAGTTTCAAATCCCGCTCAGCTTGTGAATTAATAAACAGGTGGGTTAACTCGACCTGTCATCCTTCGAGGTCGCAAATGAGTGCCAGCATGGCTGGTTATCTGTGTCGGAGTGGCGACCTGTCCAAGATTGTGCAAAGCCAGGAGACTGCTTACGGCAGCACCAAGCTCTACACAGAGTATGGGCCAATCACTTCCTCCTCTCAATGGTGAAGGAATCAGTTAAAAAAATTTTTTTAATTCTCATTATCCATATCTGGGATTCGCGATCTTCACCAAAATCTCATCAATTTGTCCTTGTCACAACCCATCCTCTCTACCAAACTTTTGCTGAATGCACCCACAACATTTTGAGATATTCCTGTTGACAGACAAGGACACACAGGACCAAACAAAGATACAGAGAGACAAGCGAGGTAACCAGTACAGGCCAAATTTCAGCCAGAGTAGTTTGTTTCACTCACTTTCATTTCAGGTTAAAATTGGATAAAACCTATTGAGTTACTTTCACAAAATGGGTACATCTGGTAAACAATCAGTTTCACAAATTTCTTCAAACTCCATGACCATGAACAGCAAACGGTAACCATTCACAAATATATCACAAATATAAAGTAACGGTACTTGGTAAGAGGTCCCCCAGGAAATTCCTCAGCTCCTTTGTTCAGGTGTTTGCTGCCCAGCATTATCTGGAGGGATGCACGTACGTTGCAGACAGATCGACAGACAGACAGAAAGAGACACAAAGCCGAGGTCAGGTGGCATCATGTTAAAGTTGCAACTGCCGATATTGAATAACAAGCCGATTATAAATAGAAACGGCTGGAATTTGACTCCCTTGCACATGTTGTCATTGTAAAGCCTCATATCCCCTTTCTCTTTTGCTGAGAAACACTGCCAAACATCCTTTTCTTTCACCTCGTCTCTCCTTCAACATTAGCATTACACTATTTCTTCACTTTCTTTTTCTCAAGGAGTATTTTCAACTTATTCGTCGACCGTCCTCCCCCACCAACCGGCTTTAATGCTGCAGGACGTCATAAGGAAATGGTATTTCAACAGGCATCTGGAATTTAGATGACACTCATCAAGTTAAGAGTTAATATGCAACATAAATCATGGAAAGGGTAAGGGGGGTGGGGGGGGGGGAGCCTTCGGGTAGGTAAGGTTTTGAAAGGCGGGAAACAAGACTGCACATTGGCTTTAATCCACTTATTAGTTCGTGGCCGAGTTGATACAAAAATCGCACCGTGTGCGATAATTAAGCAGTCAATCCATTATTGAGCGGCAAGACAACCCAAAATCGTTTAGTATTAGCTTAACCTTCCCAAATTATATAATAGTCAAGTCATGCAATTTTGTGAATACATCAGGTTTTTGAGCAAGTGTTCAGTTGGCTTGCTATCATTGCTCCTATTAGCAAGGATACAAATGTTTACAAGTCCTTAAATTTTCGCTTCGTCATGCCAACAGCAGCAGATAAACATCCGCATAACAAGCGTTACTTCCAAGATCAAAACAAGTTCACATTGCATAAGATATTCTCACCAACTTGGCTCAAGAAACAAATTAGAAACAATTTTGAGGAATCTTTGTGAGGATGTGATTATCGTGGACCTGCAAAAAGTACGATGAACAAATCTCATGAGAAAGTTAACCTCCAGGCTGTGAATCTCCACCAAAGCAGGTTGACCGTCTGCCGGCATGTGAGGGATCGTGACGCGAACCAGATGGCCCCCTGGTCCAAGCGAACACAAATATGTGGAACAGGAGAAACTTTCTGGGGCACCTGCACTGGTTAGGGCACAGAGTTGCGGGACGGTTATAATTCAGTAAATTCCGGGATTTGATAGCTTGTGAACAAGTGTTAACAAGATGCCGACATGTAATGCTCGTCGCCTACGCTCTACAACCGACGGTGTCAATTTAAAAACGAACCGAAAATTACAATTGCCTTGCGAGAATAGAGTGAACACACCTGATTGAAAGAAACTCAATTTTTTAACAATCCGTGATGAACTCAACACATGATTTTCTTATTAATATTCTGCCGTTCTATGCCTCTTTTATCATATGGTGATTGAATCCATGAAGGAATTGTGAATGAATGATATTTGGTATGACCAGCTTGATTCAGATTTTTGTGCCAAATGTTTTGATTGCCAAATGACTTCAGAAGCATTAGTATATAAGCAACACAGAAGGCTTTCAGCGAAGATGGGCTTATGGAGTTTCCTGTAGAATAGCCAATGGATTGAAATTGCTTATCAGTAGAAAACACAAAGAGTGGCTGCTTGAGTCATAAAGATGTCTCGCTGGAGCGTCTAAGTATTAGATTCCTCAGGGGATCGCAGATGCACATTTATGATTCATAATTTACATCTCAACGAGTTTCAATAGTGGGGTGAAGAATGGGCCGGAGCTTGGAGGTAAGGCAGATAGCGAAGGATGGGTGATCGATTCATTAAGCCAAAATACTTTCCATAGTTTGAGCAAAAGATTGACGGATGTATTAAACATAAGGGAAATGCAAGTGCTGGGGATGCACATACGAAGATGAAAATAGGATGACCATTATCAACTGTGCAGTCTTGAAGTTGTGCCACGCTAGCGTGGTTCACACAGCCATGGAGACAAATCTTTCCAGGAGTTTTCCAGCGACAAAATCATTGTCTTCCAGGACTTGTATGACAAATGTTTTAGTAGCAAGTAACATGGAAATAAACCACAAGAATAGAATTAAACTTATTGCCTCTGCCACCGAAGTGCAAGGAGGTTGTTTTCACCCCTTTCGTTGTCTGTTTGTGTACAGGATATCTCAGATTCGGATGAAATTTTTGGGACAAGGTTTGGGTGTGCGAACAAGACGAACTGATTAGATTTTGGTGACGATTCCGGATCCGGATCAGCAACGAGAATATCAAAGTGATTCTTCACCATGAGAAGATAGGGCCAAAATGTGTTAGATATCTCAAAAACATGTATTGTGCCCATATGTTCTCAATGGATAGGCTTGCGGGGCGAGGTAAGTGCCTTACCGAGTGCCGCTTCTTATGTTTCTGTTATTTCCATTGAATATAATCCATGTTATAACCATCAGACTAAAACATTACCTGCTTCGCATGTTATACACAGAACCATTCCAAAGTTGTACCATTTCACAGCATTAATCACCAGCCTTCTGTTCACATTGGATTTCTCACACGGGAAGTAACTGCAATGAAAATTATCCTATTCATAAAAAATTGAGTTCAACAACTTGTTCGCTCTCACATATGAGCTGGATTTTGGGACTAGAGAGTAACCCTTGTTTTACACAGAAGGTTATTGTTTCCTCTCAGGCCTTAAGCGTTATTTATAACTTGTTTACGCAGTTTTCAGCTAAAAGTAGGGTCGGTAGGTCGTAAATATAATTCGATTTAAATGTATATTTATACCACGAGTTCCTAGGGGGGGGGGTGAGGGGAAAATAATATAAATCCCGACCAGGAGGATCTAAGAAGAACATGAAGATGGAAGACCATTCAAATGCAGGATGCCCATGTTCACTGTATCATCTGATGTGAAAAACAATAAAGGAGATTTAAAACTTGTTTAGCAGCTCTCGCGTACGAACGCTGCTCTAAGAGAGCTCGGCGTGTTGTTGTCTTTTCTTTCTTGTGAAGACAAAACCCTTATATTGGGACTCGCTCCTTTATATACGATCGGATCTCCTTAAATACTAAGCACTTGTTACACATCCTGCATTAGGGTGCTTTGAGAGCGTCTATCATTGAATTTTAAATATATTCGGACATTTGCTTTAAAGTTTCAAAAGTTCAGTCTACTATTTAAAGATTATTCCCATTAATATATTGTAATTTCTAAATACATATTTATTCGTAAATACACATATTTCGAAATACGTAAAGCAATGACGGGTCTCGCTATTGGCTTAATCAAGGCACGTGACGAAATATCGAGTGTTTGTTGTTTTTTTTGTTTTTTTTTAGCGACAAAAACCTTTCGGACCTCTCTTGGACACATTGTCCTTGTTACAATATAGTCTGGCATTTTTCTTATAGAAACCGTTGGATCATCAAACAAATGGAAACAATGCTGAGAAAATTACTGTTCAAGTCGTAGAGTGTGCATG
>CM068957.1:5366744-5387472 GCA_035128595.1 Eptatretus atami | reverse complement strand
AGTTTTCGTTTATTGTTTAGGCCCTATGGTGGTCATTAAGTACATTCCATTCATATCTGTATTTTTTTGTGTCTATTCCAAAAAATTTGACCCCAATAGAGGACAAAAATATGGATCTGGCATGTGCCGTTGTGCATTTTCCACAGAAATTTTCACTTGACCCCAATTTCCGTGACCTTTTGACCTCTAGTGACCTCATTATTGGGCCCAATCTTCGCATAAAGGTAATATCACATGGAAGAGTCTTCTAAGGCAAACAGTTTAAGGTTAATTTGTCTATTAGGGTGAACGGCGTGACATAATAACCATTTAAGTTTCCCAACAGGAAATCGTTTAAGTGGTGGCACAAAAGTGATCAGATTGAAGTGGACCGTCCATTCTGTGCTGTTTTCATTTTATTGCAACAAATTCCACTTTATTCATATGATTGTGTTCCTTGGAACCTATGGTAATGGGATAGACCTTCAGAGGGTAAAATATGGATGTGGCATGTTTCAGATAGGTCAGATTTTCACTAGACCCAAATTTTCGTGACCTTCTGACCTCTGGTGACCTGATTCTTGAACCAATGAACTTAATTTGCATATCATATGAAAGAGGGTCTCAAAACCGATATTTTTATGGGTAGTTTGTGTTTCTAGGGTGTAAGACTGCAAAGTAACAGTCGTTTTCATTTCCACTACCCCTAATAATTGGCCCGACAATTTCTGTCGGAACCCCCAAAAGAGTCACCATTTTCGCACTTATTGCCGGATTATGGAAATGGTAACCAAGTTTTTCTGTTAAGGGAAGTGGTCAACTTCAAAATTCCAGTGAGGAACTTAGGGTACATTTTTTTTGCACATGAGGACCCCCCTAGCTGATGCATTATTTGTCATTCATTAGCCCTCACTCTTGGTAAGTTACCATGAATGGTGAACTAAACATCAGCTTTTACTCATTGTTATCCCATAACGCAGGCTCCATGAACGAACCACCTGCCAATTACTTTGGATATTTTTTGCATGGAACTCTGTATTGAAGTGCTGAATGAGGGGTCATGCGAAAGGTTTATGGCCTGTATTGTTTAGTTTTAAGGTTAAAATGTTCCATTTGTATAAACATTTACATCTTTTAATAATTGTTGAAAACTTTTTTTATTTCAAAATACATATACTGAGAGGCAATGGAAACGCATATACAATTTCTTGAACACAAACGGTGAGCAAATAGTAAGAAATAAAACATGCATGATGGACGTCTGTTATGGGTGCTTGATTGTGTTTGAGTCCGATTTGTTGCTTGTGGATGGACGTTTGAGTCTGAACGCAACCATATGGCAATCTTGGAAATGATGAGCAGTGGTTAAACAAACATTCTGCACATGCAACGTGTATCTATTCCCTATACAAGCACAGGTTGTCTCAGTTGTGAGGCCATCAATTAAAATGGCACGTCTAACGAATGATCAGAAGAACCAAGCCATCAGTATGCTAAATAGTGGAATCGGTCAAGAAAGAGGTGGCAGTCTTATGGTTTGGGGAGCAATCAACGCACATTTCCGATCACAGCGGTCATTGTTCCAGGTAACCTGAATGCCCGGGCATACATTGACAACATTTTACGGCAGGTTATCCTTCCATTGCTGAGACAACATGGTGGTAACGGGAGACACGTGTTCAAAATGACAATGAGAGACTCCATACTGCACAGATTACTCAAGATTTCCTTTCAAAACAACCATGTTGCCTTCCCGATCACCGGATATGAATCCAATCGAGCATTTGTGGGATGAACTTGGTCGCCGTGTTTGACGTCAAATGAACCCTTCACGCAATCTTGTAGAGCTTACTGCAGCCTCATCGTTTCATTGGACAGCAATACCACAAGCTCTGATCCACTGCCTGCGTTTATCAATGCACAGTGGACTTCAAGTATTCAACGCCGCCCAAGGTGGTCACACTCTATATTGATTGCACAGACTGTATTGACTACATCGTTTGACGTCTTTGTGACGTCATGTGCACATCCCGATTTTTCCCGTCTCTGTACAGATTCTGTAGGACTGTCCCTGACAAATCTCATGCGATTGCATACATTGATCCTTGTTCACATGCTATGAAATAAATGTTAATTTTAATTTGGTATGCGTTTTCATTACCTCTCATTACCTTTTTTGTTTTCATTACCTTATACCATTAGATCTCAGTATACATCAATCGTTATACAGCGAATATACAGAACTTGGCTATCACATAATGCATAAATTAGGTAATCGATTTTTTTTTATTATTATTTTTTTTTTGTTTATACCATGTCGAGGCTCGTATGAGAGCTAACACACAACGCACAGCAAGGGGGCATGAGACAAGAGGGGCGGGAGTGAAGGGACAAAACAGTGGGGAACAGACACATTAGGTGATCTGTGGAAGGGAGAGGGATGGGGATGGGACGGGGAACATGGGGAAGAGAAGATGGACATTACAGAGACTTTCAGGAAGGAAAGCAGGGGAATTGAAGGAAGTGGGCTTGGGTGGATTATCGGGGGTAGAAAAGTCGAGGATTTGGATGGGGGATGATAAGAGGTGTGGTGAACAGCTGTTTTGAAAGCCTGGAGGGAAGAATGGGAAAGAATAGAGTGAGGGAGTTTATTCCAAAGGCGGGAAAAAAGAGAATGAAGGAGTGAAGGTGAGCAGTGGTTCGTGATTTTGGTAGTTTTACCAGAAGGGGGTTGTTGGCGGACCTTGAGCGCCCTGTGCAAATGTGGTGGGGACAAATGGCAGAGAGAGCAGGGGGGGCAAGGCTGGAGAGGAGACGGTAGAAGACAGAAAGACCACCGACCAACCTGCGGTGATTGAGTGAGAGGCCCAAAGACTCAGCTTCATTGCGGGAGATGCCGATGATCCTAAATGCCCTGGTTTCGACAGCGTGAAGCCGAGAAAGGTGGGAGGCAGGAGCACCAGCCCAGAGGGAGAAGCAGTACTCCATCAGGCTACGGACAAAAGCTTTGTAAGTGGTCAGGACTCAAGAGGGCCGAGGAAGGACTTTGCACGACGGAGGATTCCCAGTCGGCGACTGGCTTTTGAGGCGAGGTTGAAATGTGACTTTCCCAGGAAAGGTCATGGCAGATATGAGACCCAGAAGCTTGAAAGAAAAGACTTCTTCCAGAGGATTGTTGAGAAAGTGGATGGGGGGTTTTCTAAACGGTCCTTTCGAAGAGACATAGTGAGAGTGTTGAGATTTGTCTGGATTGAAAGACATGTTCCATGTGTTGGACCAGTTTGTGATTTTATCCAGATCTGCAGTGAGCGAAGAAGCTGCTGCTTGCCGGTCTGAGGGATGACAGATGGTACGGCAGAGGGTGGAGTCATCGGCAAAGAGATATAGAGATTTCCAGAGAGTCGGAGAGATCATTGATGAAAACCAGAAAAAGAACAGGGCCAGAACGCTACCTTGAGGAACTCCAGCCTGCACAGGAAGAGGGGATGAAAGAACTCCATTTAGGCCACACGTTGACTGCGACAGGAGAGGAAGTCTGCGAGCCATGAGTGGAGATGGCCTTGGATACCATGGGAAGAGAGTTTGGTGAGTAGTGCAGGGTGCCAGACTGTGTCAAAAGCAGTGATATATCCAGGGATACGGCTCGGATTTCCTGTCTGGCATTGAGGACCTCCATCCATTGATGGGAGAGCAGAAGCAGCATATCCATGGTAGAGTGACCTGGTCTGAAACCAAATTGATGATCGGAAATCAAGCCATTGGAGAAGAGGAAGGATTTCATGTCTGAAGCGATGATGGATTCCATACCTTGCTGATGATTGGAGAAGGCTGATTGGTCTTGTAGTTACAGGGATCTGTTTTTGCACCTTTTTTTGCAGGGCAGTGATGTTAGCAGATTTCCAAGCAGATGGCAGATGACCTTGAGCAAATGAGAGGGTAAATAGAACAGAGAGAGGGTGGACAAGGCAGAAAGAGCAGGCTTTGAGGACACGTGGGCTGATGCCGTCTGGACCGGTTGCAGAATCTGAGTCGAGGTTTGAAAGCAAGCTCTCCACCTTGTTAGAAGAAAAGACACAGAGTCCAGGGACAGTTGGGTGCGACTGGGTAAGGTGGGTTGAGAAATGAGGGTTTAGGACACAAGATTTAGCTGCAAACACCGAGTTTAGACATTCAGCTTTATCACGTGCGGTTCAGCAGTGCGGCCATTTGAGGTAAGGGAGGGGATGGAGGGGGAACATACACCAGAAACAGATTTGATTAAACGCCACCAGGATTTTGAGGAGGGAGAGAGGTTTGTTTAGACTTGAGATGGAAAGATGTTGTTTTCTGGCTCTCCTGAGGGTAGATACACACTTGTTCCGAGCTTTGTGGAAGGAACTGAGATTGCCCACAGTTGGGTTTGCTTCCATGAGGCAAAGGCAAGTTGTTTCAGGACAACTGCCTCGCCACAAGCTTCAGTAAACCAAGGGCGGAGGGAAGGGTAGGACAACTGAAGACGAGAGGGATAAATCTGTGCATGAGGTAGAGCAAGTTTCTTTGAAAGAATTCCCAGGATGAGTTGATGTTTGAGAAAGTAGTGATAGGAGACCAGTCTGTAAGTTTGATAGCTGCTTGGAGACCCTGCCAGTCGGCTTGCGTGAAATGCCAGACTCGACGGCGGTGAGGTGGTTCTCTGATAACACCCAGAGAGATGTCCACTTTGACAAGGACGTGGTCAGAAGAACGATTGGAGCGGAGGAAGAGCAGCAGATATTGTCAGGGAAAATTTGTCAAAATCAGATCTAGAAGAGATGGAGTACCATTGGTTGAGATCCGGGTCGGGAAATTGACCGATTGAGTCAGCCCAATGAGTCACAGAAAGCTTTTGCTGAGGTACCATGACAGGTGAGAGAGTACCCACACCTAGCCAACTGGCGTGATGACAATTGAAGTCACCACATAAGAGGAAGAGAGAGTTTGGATAGAAGATAGAAGATGGTCCATGTTTTCGGATAGTGAGGTGTAGATGGAGTCATCACTGTTCGGTGGACGGTACAGTACACATATAAACATGAGGTGGGAGTGGAGGGGAAGCCGTAGCCAGAGGTATTCCTGGGGGTGTGGGGGAGTGAGAGCAGTGCAAGGAGAGTGAGGAATAGAGTCTTTGATGAAGAGAGCAACACCTCCACCAGGACGAGGCTCAGGTCTGTCAAACCGGAGGAGGAGTAACCGGGGAGAGATACTTGGGAGTCAGACACGTCATGGGAGAGGAAAGTTTCTGTTAGGCAGATTATGTCTGGTTTGTCAGTGGCAGCCTGTATGGAAAGATCTGAAAGGTTTAGCGAAGGCCCCGGATATTTGAGGTCCACACTTTTAATGAAGAGGTAGGGGAGGAGGCTTTGGGTGCAGGGGGTGGGGGGGAGGGAGGAGGTAGGACAAGGGACGAGGGGGAGGTAAGGAGGGTTGTTGAAAGAGTGTGGGGGATTGCAGAATAGCTAGAGGAGGGGCCGAATGAGGAGGAGAAAAGGCTCTGTGGTGCTGGGGGAGAGGGGGGACAAGAGACAAGGAAGAAGGCAGTTGAGGATTTGAGGAGGTGGAGTGAAGAGATGGAGGTGAGAGGCAGTGGAGGGAGGCAGCTTGGTGGATGAGAGGGGGGCAACTTTGAGAACGATGAGTGAGGGGATGAAAGGTGGAGAAAGGTGAGGGGGGAATTTTTGAGAGAGGTGAGAGGGAGGCTTGGAGGGAGAAGAGTGGGATGGTTGCTTTGAGAGTGAGAGAGAGGGGTGAGGGGGGTGAGTTGCACTGAAGTTGGAAAAAAGAATGGTTGATGGAAAGTGAACATCCATTGCAAACTGTGGTTTTTAAAAGTTTTAGGTCGAGATGCGATTTAACACAATTCTTGATGGATGCAATATATATATATATATATATATATATTATATACATACATACATACATACATGCCTGGTGTTGGCTTAATGGTGAAAGGGGGGGGGGGGTGGCTTGGGATTCTAGGATCCTGAGTTCAAATGCCTCTCGTCTGTTGAATTAATACCAGGTGGGGTTGACTCTGCCTGTCATCCTTCTGAATTGCAAAATGAGTGCCAGCTTCTGATATCCTGTTTCGGAGTGGCGACCCATCCAGGTTTGTGCCCAATAGCCCAGGAGACTGCTTAGGCACACCAACGCTCTGCACAGAATATGGTCCCGATGGATGGATATATATATATATTGTTACGGCTGTGGAAATTCGCAAACACCATTCAGGTCCCGTAGGTGAGATATATTTCTGAAGTACATGTATAGTTAGCCCAAACCCATTGTTTAGAGGGAATTAATGTGATTCATTTGGGCTGCGATCCTTTGAGTTAGGCGTTTTTCTGTTCTACCTTTGTTTTGCTACAACAACAACAACGCCAGCAGCCACAACCTACTTCACCACTCGCTACGCAAACCTCACATCACCGCCATTCCAAACGGCATCATGGCCATCGAACACCGCCGAAAACCCTCCACCACCTTCTCCTACGGCCATTCCCGCACCACCTGTGGGCACCGAGCGTCGGGCTATCTTCAGCGATACACGCGAGCCGCGAGTGCAGATGGCGGTTTTTCCGAGGAGAATTCGGATCAGGAATGCTACACGCCCACATCTGATCCATCAATTAGGAAGCGCGGGGCGGCTTAGCCCGCCTCCAGACGCATCTGAGGGAAATCGGGATATGCAAATTTGAGGATCAGGAAAGATTCACGCCCCCTTTTTCTCCGTCCAATCGGCGAGCGTGGCTCCGCCCTGAGGCGTTTGGATCCGAGAATTTGCATATGGTGGGTTCCTGGAGCCGATAAAGGGACGAGCGCAAGGCAGAAGTGTGGAGTGAGTGCGAGTGGCAGAAGTGGGGCAGATGAGTACAGAGGCGAACGGCTGCGGAGGCGAACGGCTGCGGAGGGAGATCGGCTGAGGAGAACCGGGAGGCTCGGGTCCGGGGCGAGGAAGTCAGCGACGAGGTCGCGTTGAATCGCGCATCGCGGGACTCGAGCAAGCCAGCCATACTCCCTCCCCAGAGCATCAACAATTCCCCTTTCCCCCGCGCTGAGAGAGTGCGACAAGGGGCCCGTTCCCACTTTACACCAGCAGGTGCCACGAAACCGCCGTGCAGCGACATTTTGCGGCTCGCCACGAGGGCGCGGGTAGGACCCTTCGGTCTCGTGGACCTGGCCGCTCATCCAGGTTCACGCGCATTAGGCCCACGGGCCCAGTCTGACTCCCTTGCCTTTGAGGGGGTCTTTTCTTTGCTTTGGTGTGAATGCGTGTTGTGGCGCCGTGTCTTGTAAGGTAGAAAACTGTATAAGTGTTGCCGTGTGTACGCGTATTCGGTCGTAGCTCTGCATTATTGTTTTGTTCTATTTGAGATATGTGCATTTGCTAATTATGGCTGTAAATACGTGCTATATGTGTGCTCTATGTGAGGTGTGAAATAAATGTGCTTTCTTGTTGAATTGTTGCCCCGTTTCGCTGCGTCTTCCTTTGTTGGGTCTTCATCTTGCTTCACGTAAAGGGTTTGAGTGGGCGCGGGGACGCCCGATAATTAATCAGGAACCGTCGAGGCCGACGATAACACCGCTCGGTTATCCCGATAGCACGGAAAGGATCGCTTAAGCGGCCCGTGTCCGAAGTCGACCTGCGGCGAGGTGCGGTCGCCGGTTTACCATCCGCATGGGTACTTAGGTAGGTCGAGTTTGGTGAACAACCCTATCCCACGCGGGTGGCCGATTGGCACGATCGTGGTGAGGCCGAAAGGCCCACCCGTGACTGGATCCCGGCGTTAGTCCGGGAGGGTCACGACGGAATTGTCCGTCCGGTGGGCGACGTACCGCGATTCGAGTCACGTGGTCGTTCGCACGCCGGCGGGCGCGAATTCGCAACACTGGTGTCAGAGAGGGAAAACGGACTCTCTTGTCTCCAAGCTAAATTCATAGGGAATCGGTCCAGGGTGGAGAAAAGCGACCCCCGATTCCCTCTAAATTACGAGCGATTAATTAACCCCTTACGTGGAATAAGATGGCGTCTCAAGGCGAGCGGGAGCCGGGGGTAATAGAAATGGATGTAGAGTGTTTAGAATCTATGGCCCAGGACGAGATCCCCATGCAGGACATTGGTGAGCAGAACAATTACTCCCCAACAAACGCAGAGCCCGAAATAGGTGCGGCGGCGGCCGGGTGTATAACACTCCCCTCCCCTCTCCACCAAAACCCCCGATCCTGGCCGAATCGGCTCAGCCGAGTGCACCCGACATGGCCCAGCTATTCGCCATGCTGCACAAATGAAGGCGGATGCACTCGAAATGAGGAACGAAATGAAAAACGAAATAAAAGGAGTGAACAAGCAGATGGATACAAGCACAAACTAAATGAAAACGAAAATGGATGGAAATACGCAACAAATGAATGCGAATATAAAAGGTATGAATGAAAAGATGGATACAAACACAAACGAAATGAAAACGAAAATGGAAACAAACACAAACGAAATGAAAACGAATATGGAAACAAATGCGCAAGGAATGAAGGAAGAAATAAAAGAAATGCGGGGTGAAACGCAGCAAATGGGCCGGAGCCTGCAGGCGGGCATGAAGCCACAACAGCGAAGTGCGTAATGGCGACGCCACGTGTGGGAGCGAACGAGCTGGGAGGGGGTGCAACGGTTGTCAGGCCCGCGGTGAAGGCGGGTGAGGAAAAAATAATTCGGGAGACGTGTTGGGCGAGAAGTGTGGAGGTGACGGAAAAAGTGACGGTAACCGAGAGGGAAAAATTAATTGGGTGACGGAGACGTGCACGAAGGAAATAAAAATAGTGGAGTGTGAAAAAAGACTTCAAGACATGAATAAGAGGAGTTGATAAGCTGGGACGGGAGGTAAAAACGGAGACAGAGGAACTGGGAAGACGGATAGACAAACCAAGGGCAAGCCGGAAGAACAGTTAGAAGCCAAAGCAAGGTCGGAGTGTGCGGAGATGAGAAAGGAATTGGAAAAGAAACGAGTTACAGAAACACCAAACAAAGAGCAACACAAACGAACTGAGAGGTTAAAAGACGAACAAAGACAAAAGCGTGACTGGGAGCAAGACTGGGGGAACAGAGAGAACAAAATCTCAACTGAAGGAAATGAGAAGATTGCAGAACGAAGAGCGAAAAGAAGACAGATAGAAAATAAACTGAAAGAGTTGAGATTGAAGAGTGAACGAAAAACGAAAAACATAGGTTGGAATACGAGATTGAAGGAGCAAGGAATGAAGCAGGAAGGAGAATCAGGAGATGAAGGACACACGAGATGAGAGAGGGAAAGACGAGAGGACAATGGGAAAACAAAAGGAACATGAAGCCAGGTTGACCAATGAAAGAAAAGGTGAGGCTGGAGTACGAGGAGATAGACAAAGAACAGCGAATGAAACAAAATGGAAATTAACCACATGAAGAAAACCATGAAATTGGAGAGGGAAGACAGGAGAAGGAACAAGGAAGAGTAATGAGACAGCAGCAACTGAAACACACAAAGGAGATTAACCAAATGAAGCAAACCATGAAACTGGAGAAGGAGGACAGGAGAGGAACAAGGAAGGGTAATGAGAGAACAGCGAATGAAACACAGGAAGGAAATGAGCCAATTGAAAGAAACGATGAGATTGGAAAGTGAGAAGCATGAGGAAGAGTGGGAGAGAAAACAAAACTATACGAGTTTGAAATTAATGAACTGAAGGAGAGAGTAAAATTGAAGTCCAGAGAGATGGAAAAACTCCAGAAAGAAACAGAAACTAATAAATGTATAGAGACGCGGGAGACAGAAAAAGTAGAGGAGAGACTGCATGATAATGACGGGGTTAAAGGGACAGAACACACGCACACGGAAGTAGTGGAGGATAATGGGGGTGAGCTCGCAGAATGTGTGGGGACCCGGTGTGAGCAGCTGGATGGCTGCCTCCAGGAACGAGGGGAGGGAGTATGCCCCCTTGAGGCGAATCACGACCAGGTGGGTTCGGTCGTGCCAAGCGGAGTTGAAGGGACGAGTGCTGTGGATAGGTGCACGTGCAGCTTGGGGGGTATAGAGGCCCCGGAACCTTTGTGGGGACACGAATCCCCAGTGTGGTTGTGCAGGGTGTGTGTTTGCGAGTGTGCGGAGATGCGTGCTTTCCGGCACGCATGGTGTGAGTGAGACCCCTGTGCAAGTGAAAGGTTGGGTGTGAGTGAGAGGGTCCGTGTGAGAGAGACCGTGTGTGTGAGGTCTCTGTATGTGAGGGAGATGTCGGCTCGGCATGCGGGAGCATGCAGCCGCGCTCCCGGTGTGAGTGTGATGGAGTGGAGTCTGTGCGTCGTAACACGCAGGTGTGCGTGGGTGGAACGGAGACGACGGCGACAGAGGGACAAAAGCCGGGTAGCGGCTGTAGCTGTTTTGGGAACTGTGCCGGGTTCACCCAGCAGCGAGCGCGCGGTCCTTGCTGTGCAACGCACGAGACCCCCACGTGCTCGCTTGCGGGAGTGAAGCCCGGTCTGGAAACGCCAGCGGTGGATGTTGCCGATCCCGGGAACGGACAAAGTCTAGGCAGGTAGACGAATTTGGACCGGATGGGTTCTCCACGCGAGCTGTGTTAAGCTCAGCGGGCAGAGCACATGTGTTCCTGGGGAGCCCCTCGGAGTGCGAGGTTTGCTTTTGGGGTGCGCAGGATGACGTCATGGCTGCACGTGGGGTTGGAATCTGGCAGGAGGGTGAATCCCTGCGGATGGTACCGTCCAAGAGGGACGAGGAACACGTGCAGCTGCATGACGTCACGGGCAAGGTGCAAAGTGCGCGAGCTGTGAGTTGCCGCGCGGTGCTGCGCGTATTGGAAAAAAAACAAATTAAAAAGCAAGCCTCGCTTTCGGGTGGACAGGATTCTCGGGTAAGGGTGGAAGACCCCCCTTACCTGGGCACAGGATGACACTAGCTAGGGGAAGGTTAGCTTAGCTAGACCGGCTCCATGGGGCAGGGGTAAGCCTCATGGGCCCGTGGAATGGATTGGTTAGAGGGATTGTAGTTGAGATTTAGGAAGGGAGAGATTTTTTTGGATTTGGGACAGGGACAGACTGTGGATGTGTAGTGGGGACGTAGCTTAGCCTACGTAGTGTTAAAAGGAACGTGCTGTAGTTTAAGGGATGACGTGGGAGCACGAGTTAGATAGGGATGCAGATAGAAGGATGGCAGGATTCAGCGATGTGTGTGTTGGAAAGTTGTGAGGTGAGTACATGATGAGTGAGTGAGGCCAGCGGGTCTGTGTGAGTGGAGCGAATGGGGAATGCATGTGCGATGAGTGATTGGGGGAGGAGTGACTCCCGCCCAAGGGACCCCGGGGTCAGTGTAAAGTGAGTTAGCTGGTTAGTCAAATTGACAAAATGGAGGTCGTTTTGCTGTTGGTGGGAGTGTAGGCTCGAACCCATTGGAGGTACAGGAGCCCTGTGACGGGCTGGGAGCGTGGTGCGAACGGTGAGTATCGCTGAGTGGGTACCCCGGGCACCGGCTAGTCGGCCGTGGTAGGCCAAGGGCCCATGGGAGGCCGGGTTAGCGTAGTGGGCACGGGTGCGCCCGCTTGGTGCGGGGGCCCGGAGCACCGTTAGCCGCTGGGCAGTGTCGTGGCACGGGTGACCCTCGGAAAGGGCCCGGGCGGCCAGCCTGCCACTGGTGCGTTTCAGGGGAGTTGCCATGGGGCACTCCCCGGTGTTTAGGGAGCTGGTAGGCTCGGAGGCAGTGTAGTGCCCGGGGTGCCATCGTAGGGGATTCGGCAAGGGTCGTGCCTGCCAGGGGAGCCACGCGTCCCAGCCACGAAACCGTGCAAGGGCACGAGGGCAAATTGGAGGGCGAGGCCCGAAATTGTGAGGACACCAACACAGGCGACGGGGATCTGGGTTGTTAGAACCAATAGTTTAAGCGAGAGGCGCTTGTTGAAAGCCCGGGGTAGTTTAACAGTTAAATGGATAGGGTAGATTAGGAAGTGTACCCCTCCGACCATCCATCCCTTCGCTCTCGTTGTGGGCCGCTGGACCCACTTTGGGTTAGATCGCTGAGATCTGGGGAGGCCATCCTGAGGCTTCATTGGGCCTCAACACAGGACGCTAGCTCTCCCTCATTCCCCTCCGGGAAGGGAACGTAGGGGTTGGGAGTAGGCTAGGGGACAATAGGTTAGCCAACAAGGACGATAAAGGGGGTTGGGGACGATTTATAGTGGTGGGGAAGTGAAAGTAAAGATAAAAAAAACAAAAAAAAATTAATTGGGGCTAAATTGGTTTTTGACAAATTAAGGGGTGGGGTATGGACAGTGACAGGCAAAGGCGATAGGTGGGAGGGAGACAGTAGGTAGGTCCGAGCCCGCCTTCTGCGAGTGGCCAGCACCACCGCACTCCCTCCACCAGCCTCCATTGCACGGCAAGAGGCCGGCCCACTTCATCGGTGGCTGCGTTTTGCTGCGAGGCCTGTACCGGCCGATCGTCAGCAGCTGGTTCTGCAAGGCCTGTGCCGGTCACTTCACTGCCGGCTGCGTTTGCTACAGTGGCCCTGTTTTGCATGCCTTGCCTGCCTGCCTTTGCTTTGGCCCATGCCCACTGCCCATGTTCACCAGCCCGTTCTGTCCAATTTTGCTTTGCCCCCCCTTGTTCATTGCCATGTGCGCCAGGATCGTCGTTACAACGGTTTGCAAGCTGCAGGAACTGTCCTGTTGGCAGCTACAACACGGGCCTGCAGTGGCGCCCGTGCACCGGTGCTCTGTTGACTCTTTGCCCTTTTTCCTGCAGAGTCCATTGATCCTGGGCCATGGAGTAGTGTAAATTTATAAGGTTAAGGTGTTAAGCTGTGTATTGTAAATATGAGTGCGCCCCCGGCATGTATGTATTCGCCGGCAATTTTATTTAAGTCGTCTGTATGAGTGAGTTTGTTTAGTTAGTTACTCAGCCCTCAGGTTATTTATTTTGGGGACACGAATACATGAATGTCGCACTCAGGGATCCGTAGGTAAAACGTACTAGGGAGAAACTACACATGATGGCACACGATAATTTGACGACTCGGGACGAGTCTGTAAAAAGGGAGGGGTAGTTTTACGGCTGTGGAAATTCGCAAACACCATTCAGGTCCCGTAGGTGAGATATATTTCTGAAGTACATGTATAGTTAGCCCAAACCCATTGTTTAGAGGGAATTAATGTGATTCATTCGGGCTGCGATCCTTTGAGTTAGGCGTTTTTCTGTTCTACCTTTGTTTTGCTACAACAACAACAACAACGCCAGCAGCCACAACCTACCTTCACCACTCGCTACCGCAAACCTCACATCACCGCCATTCCAAACGGCATCATGGCCATCGAACACCGCCGAAAACCCTCCACCACCTTCTCCTACGGCCATTCCCGCACCACCTTGGGCACGAGCGTCGGGCTATCTTCAGCGATACACGCAAGCCGCGAGTGCAGATGGCGGTTTTTTCGAGGAGAATTCGGATCAGGAATGCTACACGCCCACATCTGATCCATCCAATTAGGAAGCGCGGGGCGGCTTGGCCCCGCCTCCAGACGCATCTGAGGGAATCGGGATATGCAAATTTGAGGATCAGGAAAGATTCACGCCCCCTTTTTCTCCGTCCAATCGGCGAGCGTGGCTCCGCCCCTGAGGTTGTTTGATCCGAGAATTTGCATATGGTGGGTTCCTGGAGCATAAAGGGACGAGCGCAAGGCAGAAGTGTGGAGTGTGTCGAGTGGCAGAAGTGGGAGCATGAGTACGGAGGCGAACGGCTACAGAGGCGAATGGCTGCGGAGGGAGATCGGCTGAGGAGAACCGGGAGGCTCGGGTCCGGGGCGAGGAAGTCAGCGACGAGGTCGCGTTGAATCGCGCATCGCGGACTCGAGCAAGCCAGCCATACTCCCTCCCAGAGCATCAACAATTCCCCCTTTCCCCCGCGCTGAGAGAGTGCGACAAGGGGCCCCGTTCCCACTTTACACCAGCAGGTGCCCACAAAACCGCCGTGCAGCGACATTTTGCGGCTCGCCACGAGGGCGCGGGTAGGACCCTTCGGTCTCGTGGACCTGGCCGCTCATCCAGGTTCCACGCGCATTAGGCCCACGGGCCCAGTCTGACTCCCTTGCCTTTGAGGGTCTTTTCTTTGCTTTGGTGTGAATGCGTGTTGTGGCGCCGTGTCTTGTAAGGTAGAAACTGTATAAGTGTTGCCGTGTGTACGCGTATTCAGTCGTAGCTCTGCATTATTGTTTTGTTCTATTTGAGATATGTGCATTTGCTAATTATGGCTGTAAATACGTGCTATATGTGTGCTCTATGTGAGGTGTGAAATAAATGTGCTTTCTTGTTGAATTGTTGCCCCGTTTCGCTGCGTCCTTTCCTTTGTTGGGTCTTCATCTTGCTTCACGTAAAGGGTTTGAGTGGGCGCGGGACGCCCGATAATTAATCAGGAACCGTCGAGGCCGACGATAACACCGCTCGGTTATCCCGATAGCACGGAACGGATCGCTTAAGCGGCCCGTGTCCGAAGTCGACCTGCGGCGAGGTGCGGTCGCCCGGTTTACCATCCGCGTGGGTACTTAGGTAGGTCGAGTTTGGCGAACAACCCTATCCACGTGGGTGGCCGATTGGCACGATCGTGGTGAGGCCGAAAGGCCCACCCGTGACTGGATCCCGGCGTTAGTCCGGGAGGTCACGACGGAATTGTCCGTCCGGTGGGCGACGTACGCGATTCGAGTCACGTGGTCGTTCGCACGCGGCGGGCGCGAATTCGCAACAATATATATATAAATATATATATATATATATATATATATATATATATATATATATAACTTGGGAGGATTTGACTATCTTTAACAGAGCTTCAATATCAGTGTGAAGCAAGGCTTGTATCACACCTTACAAATGTTTCTCAACATCTGATCATATTTCTCATCGGATCTCATGAGAAATCAGCAGAAAGTTTTGTAAGAGAGAAGGCACAAACATGGGTGGCTTTACATGATCGGACCAAAAAGTTCTAATGTTTAATTTGACCTTCCTTTATTTCTAAGGCTGCCAGAATGACTTTTGGCAATGCAAATTAATAGAATGACCTCTTATTCAGGTATGTCCTACCACTAAGATTAACCCTTAGTTTATACATATGTTACATATTAACACTTTAACATTTGCATCCCATTTGCACGAAAATATTTTGTTTTTATGAGTTCCCTTTTAAGTTACTTCAAAGCAGAAGGAGGCCAAAAAGGCACATTAAGCCTGCACAATGGTTGTGAACCTTACTCTATCCTTTTTAAAATGTTAACATTAAGCAAAGAAGTGGTAAATACCATTTCTAAAGTCTTTGCTGTGATTATGCTGTGGTCAGATTCAAACCAATGACCTCCCAGACTTAGAGCGTACACTCTTATCATTACACCACTTAGTCCTTCCTTTAATTTGCATATCACTTTTCAATCTATGAACAGTCGTATCGTTATTAACATCTTGTGTTAATGATATTCATTTACTTGCTATTTACCACTCTCCATCGATTTGACATCCACATAAGTTATACTGATCACATATTACTTTATCTTAATGGTACCAGCCTAAAGATACCAAGAGGTCTTTTATATCAGCAAATGAATGCTAGTCGTCGGGATAAACTAACGTGTCTGAATGAAGTGCTGCTGCCCTTTGAATGTCTTGTTGAAGAAGATGGTTTGCTTCTGTTAACAGAGCTTGGTGGTCTTTTCCCCCATCTCAGAATATTAAAAACCTGCTCATTCCACCATCCTTCTTTTCTGAGTCATCCAGGGTGACACATTGCTCATTATCCAACATAATCTTTACCCAATTCCATCTCCCTTTCTCTAGCCTGTGGAATGCGATTCTTCTTCATGCGTTCGAGCTTGTGGAACCCACTTTTGCCTGTCTCTATAGTTTGTTCAATGTGGTTTCTCCACTGCAGTTTAGATTACATTTTCTCATTACTATCTGTGAAGTTTGATTTCTTTTATTTATTTATTTGTTAGTCTATCGAAAGCTATGTCGGCATTTTCTATCTTGGGCCTAGACAATAAAAAAATTCCACGGAAGAACCCTGGCCTAGGTCTGAAATTGTAATGACCAGTCTCTATCCATAAGTACCTCCAATGTGTTTTGTTGCTTGTTTGATTCCGTTTTCAGAGTATGTAGTGTGGAAGAGGTGAGCCTTTGTCACTTCCTTCTGCAGGTGCATCCAGTTGCCATGTTGATGAAAGTAATTGTGTATTTCTTTTACCCATCACCCCCAGTGTCATCAGCAAATGGAAAAGAACGAGGAGGCTCTTTAACGGTGTATAATGCTGCTGATCCATGGTGCCATATTAAACTACATGAAAAAAACAAAAAAAACGGATTTTTATGGGATCATTTTGTTCCAATACTTGAAGAGGAATGATGTACCTTCTGGGATTGTTTTCTTTTAAATCTGACTGGATTATTCAAATGTTCCAATACTTGGAGGAATGATGTACAGTACCTTCTGGGATTTTTTTCTTTTAAATCTAACTGGATTATTCGAATGTGATTGGAATTCTTGTGTAATAAACAAAGTAAATTCTAATCAGAGATTTTCACCGGGCATTATCATGGACCACCACCCAAAAGGGGAGTGGAGGGGAGGATGCCTTGGCTTTAAGTCAAAGGACACAATGAATGGAAGGGTGCTGAGAGTACAAATAGCTCTACTGGCAAATGTAAGAACAGAAAGTCGACATTTAAAAAGACAGGAGAAGGGAAAAGAAAGAAGAGCAAACTTTAGACAGCACAGAAAGTTATTTTACAGGCCATTCATATATATGAGCAAAGTGAGTGGACGAACCACATACGGAAGGATTCATTAAATGGCAGTAATTAAATAGAAGACCAAGAAGGAACCCGAAGAAGTAAAGAGAAAAGATGGAGTCATCAGGAGGAACCTGGATAGGATTTGGGTTTCAGACACCACTCCACAACCCTCAAACCCATTTGGGTGCAGCTAAGTAAAATAAGTACCAGGGGAGACCTTCACAGGGCAGTCCATAGACCACCATCGAAAGGGATGCAAAATGGAGTGTAAATGATGAGATATACAAGGGCCAGTGAATAAGTAACCTTAAAATGGTGATATAAATTTGAGAATGTAATGTGTGTAGTTGTAGACGACATATGTTGTATCTATGGGTAAGAGTCATATGTTGCCTGTTTTAGATCTGGCAACATTGAGCATATGACGTCAGTAGAGCAGTTCCAAGATGGCGGTGCCCTTAGAAGCATGCACCAGGGAGGAGCAACGTTCTGTCATCCGTTTCTTGGGAAGTGAGGGTGTGAATCCCAGTGAAATCCATTGCAGAATGCAGATGCAATATGGTGACGCATGTTTATTGCTGCAGCAGGTGTACGACTGGGACAGGAAGTTTAAAAGTGGAGTGTCCAGTATGGCAGATGCTGCTCGCTTGGGCCGGCCTCACGCAGCCGACACACCAGAAATGGTTGCAGGAGTTGAGAGTATGCTAAGAGAAAACCGTCACATTACGCTGGATGAAGTGGTCTCCAATTTGAACATTAGCCAGGTTCAGCACACCATATCATTCACAACGTGCTGGGGGTTCCGCAAAGTATCTGCAAGGTGGGCGCCTAGACAACTCACACCCGAACTGAAAGAACGACGAGTGGACGACGCATGTGAAGAACTTCTGCGACGTTATGAAATAGAAGCTGATGCTTTTTTACAGCACGTAGTGACTGGGGATGAAAGTTAGGTCCACTATTGTCAGTCAGAAATGAAGAGAGCAAGCAAAGAGGGGCGCCATTCAACTTCACCGAAGCCCAAAAAATTCCGTACACAGCCATCCACTGGAAAAGTGATGCAAACGCTCTTCTGAGATAGCAGAGGCCCACTTATAGAGCATTATATACCCACAGGGACCACAGTCACCAGTGCATCATACTGCGGCCTCCTTAAAAATTATCTGAAACCAGCAATCATATCAAAACGTCATGGACTACTCACTACCGGTGTTTTGCTGCAGCATGACAATGCTCGGTCCCATACTACCCACGCTACAGCTGCAACAATCGAGAACATGCATTTTGAGTGTCTTCCTCATCCACCCGACTCGCCAAACCTCGTCCCTTCGGATTACCACACCTTTGGGCCACTTAAAGAGGTGCTTGGTGGAACCACTTTCCGATCCGACGAAGAGATCCAAGAGGTGGTGCACGAAATCCTACGCAAGCAGCCAAAATCTTTTTTTATCAAGGAATCCAGGCTTTAGTAAAGTGCTGGAAAAAATGTATTGAATGCAATGGATATTATGCTGAAAAATAACACAGTTGTTACACACGCACATGTAATAAACAATTTGTGAAAAATATTTTAAGGTTACTTATTGACTGGCCCTCATATTTTCATAAGAACTTTTGGTTCCATGTCTGAGCTCATTCCTACTTCCAGTTCATCCAAGTCAAGTTTTCCGGATCAGATCCGTCATGTCTTTCTGTTATCTTCTCATCCCTGTGTTGCTGTTTGAGTTTCCATCCAATTTTCCGTGTTTAACCATACCTTCTTGAATTGGTGTCCCTGTGAGTGTTGGTCCTATTCGCCTGGAGGCCTCAAGTTGGCGTGTAGATTCTGTTTCTACTCTAACGTCATGTGCCTCGTTCTGCT
The DNA here is from genome assembly GCA_035128595.1 of Eptatretus atami. NCBI lineage: Eukaryota > Metazoa > Chordata > Myxini > Myxiniformes > Myxinidae > Eptatretus > Eptatretus atami. Next base: position 5,368,810 of record CM068957.1, on the reverse strand, counting down.
TTCTTTCTCCAAAGTGTTATCCTTTCACCTCCAACTTTTTCTTATTCCTCTCCTTGCTTGGAAAAAAAATACTTTCCAGTACAAAAAAAAAACCTCATGCACTCATTCTGCCTGTGCTTCCTTCCTTCATTTTTTTCCCCTTCCTTTTCTCAATACATCCAAATTGAATGAATTGCTTCTTACTTGAAAAGCTTTGAATAACATTTTAAAATGCTTCACTTTCCTTATTTCTCCATTAGGAGCACCCCAATAGACCGGTCAAAATAGGCCATTTTAGGGTCAAACCCACCACAAATTGCAATAGTAATCATTCAAGTTTTTTTCACTCCAAATATATCATAGAATGACATACTAAAAGTCACCTTAAATCGGGGCATTGGAACAGCTTCATTTTGACCAGTTTAAGGTGACATTGAAGAAAAAATTGACAGCCAAAATATAGGGGGAGGGTATAGTAACATGACCATATCATGACAAATTACTGGCCGATTCTCAATATTAAGATATCATTAGATTCACAATAAAATTACCTTTCAAACAACACCACAAGTAATGATGTAGAGCTAAAATTAACATCATGACGGAAGAAAAACATTTCTGCCTATCACTAAAAATTATCGAATTTAGACATATATGTTGACATTTTTAAATTCACAATTTTTTAATTTCCAAAGTAGGTCTGCAATTGGTCTGAATATCTATATACATGTTTTCTGACTGTCACAGTTTTTTTAATTTTGTCAATATGTAATGTAGTTAGTGAGATATAACCAATTTACTGATGATTGAAGGAGGGTTAACATATTCCAAAATTCTTCCCTTCAAATGGCCATTTCGGCATAAGTCGTATTACTGCAAAACCTCAACATATAAAGTCACCAACATAAATAAAATACTATGATGAATCATTATACAAATAAAACACAATTATTTTGTTACTGGAATTTCACTAATCAATATTCCTATAAAAGAAATCAGATAATTAGTTTATGCTTAGAAGTTTGGAATCCTGGGTGCTGATATGTTATACTTTATCTCCATTTATTGCTATGGAATTTAAAATAGCAAAAACACTAAAACTAAAAAGGCTATTCTAGCCAGAAGTATAAAGCTACTAAAGCAAATATACAACACATTTTGTAATATGTACATGTGAATCTTAACAGTCCAATTCCAGGGTAGCCATTTTCATTTCAATACTACATGTAACTAGTAAACTAGTACTACACTATTTGTTAAAACTACATAACAGTCACTATTTTATAGTGCTATCAAGAGCTGACGTGTATATCTAATGAAGAAAAATAGATATTTTAAACTACTTCAAGTAAGTCACTTCTAAACAACACCTTGAAAAAAACAGTCACAAATTACACATTTAATACATCCTCAGCATCACTTTCTGGATCAGGCAGGATTGCGTTGAGCAGTGAGGCCTTTACATTCTCCAAATGCTGGAGAACATTCTAGGCCAAATTTTCTAATGAGCATCTCTTGTGACTACAGTTAGTTCTGCAATTGCAGTTGAAGGCTTCCAGAAGATTGTCAGGTGCAGGCTTCAAGTTAGTGTCCACAGGCACCATCTTACCATTGATGACTTCCATCCCCAATCCTCAGCACACATTTCAACCCCACTCCATTGTTGGACCTGATGATAAACACGTTGGCTATGGTACTGGGTTGCTGAAGATGTGGGGGCAAGATACGAGGTTGCACAAATGTTGTATTGGTTGAAACCTTCTGGTAGAAGCGATCAAACGAAGTGAGTCCAGTTTCTCACCAGGTTGACCATTGTACAGACACACCATGGCACTTTCACCTGCTGTTACATGTCCTTCTGTGTTGCTTGAGGGTTTTTGAAAACAGCAGCCTGCTGCCGAAAATATGCACTTGACTTCAATTTCTTAAAGCTACTGGTTTTCCAATGCCAAATACCCTGGATGTGGTGTCGCATCCCAGTATGGCATGAGCAAACAAAAGATTATCACAGATTATGGTCTCGGACCAGTTTGATGTTCCAGCACCTTGGGATCTTTTTTGATGTTGACTTTGGTTCTGGTCTGAAA
>CM068957.1:5354720-5366719 GCA_035128595.1 Eptatretus atami | reverse complement strand
CGGCTCTCCGTTGGCTGCTCCTCGTTGCCTTGCCCTTCGCTGGTTTCACTCACGGTTGGTGTGTTGACTGAAGACGTTCTTAATTCTTGAGGACGGCAAGTGCAGAGCAACATAACCGCTCTGCTAAAAAAAACACCCACGAGCCGGCAAAGCGACAAGCCGGAGATAACGTCACCTTGAGGTGGGCACGCTCAGCGAAGCAATCCCATTGGAAGGTTAACACAGCTAACTCACAAATCTATGCACGACGAGGTTAGGGATCTTTCACCTCACGCATATTCTCTCCTCTCTTTCAACCCCCTATTCTTGTCCCGTTTGGACGCACAAAAGAGACATTCATTACTGACTCGCAATCCCATTTTCCTCGGGCACAACCGACCCCCCCCCAATATTGGCACGACACCACACCTCCCACTCCCACACGTTTAGACACCAGTAGTTCTCCCTCCTACCTCTCCATCATCGTATGGGTTTTGCGTTGGTCAGACCGACCGCGCCAGGTATTGCAAAGGCCCATTTGTCGTCACTGCTCTATTTCTTTATGGCTTTTCGAATATTCCTCGGTTTGTTGTGTGTATATTTGATGGTGCCTGTCATAAGCATAAGTATAAAGATTGTTAAGACGTTATAATAAACTAAAGGTATTAACAAACAGTATCTGAGACTATCTGTAAATTGCTTGCCTTTTTGACCACACACCCACAAATTCCTTGCTATCTCTGCTGTACATTACCAAGATGACCCAATTCACTGTGCCACTTTAACCTTCCTTGCTTGAATTTAAATAAATTGGTGTAGAAATGTTCCCAGCTCGTTTCTGGACTTTCCTTCATTGGTCCAGCATGGTCCGTATCCTAACTTAGCCGGGAACGTTATTCCCCATGATCTGTTTTTTCTAGCTGGTATGTTTTGGCAGATTTACAGAGACTAGCATCTGGTACACTCCTGTATACCTCGACATTAAAAGAGACTGATCTAACAGCCTTTAAAGAATATGAGCGTACGGTACCCAAACAAAAACCACGCGGTAAGTTGAATACCTACCGGACACAAATTAGATCATGTGCCCTTTAAAGTAAACGGTATTCATTAGATGGAGGACCCTAGTCATGTGGTCGAGTTATAGGTTCACGCAGTTGATTAGTGACCTGCCGCGTCTCAGAGTTATTTGTGTGTGACGGCTTGCGATTCCGGAGCGTCTGGTGGGGATCCACGAGGTAGCTTTTCCCCCCTCGTGGTCTTCTCGGCCCACGACTTCCGCATACCGCAACAATATATTATTAATGTTTGTAGGGGAGGGAGTGGTAGATATTGCTTTGGAGTGAAATGGAAATGTAAAGAAAGTAGTATGGTCCATGTATTTAGAGTAGTTAGCCCTAATACTTAATGAAAGATTAAGTAGGGGAAGTGTAGCTTAAGAATTGTGTTTAAATTTGCACCAATATGGAGAGTAGTGATTGTATTATAGTAGGGTTTAAGGTAAAAATCATTCATGATTATGTAAAATGGCGATCTGGAATCTATGAGCACACTCTCACATATTTACACACAAGAAAGAATCAACGTTTAGTCTACAGATAAAATACACTCCACCCCGTACAAGTAATGTGTTTTATAGATAGCTTTCCTTTCTTTGTCTAATGGGTAAAATCAATGTAAATTCGTTGCGATTTTGGTTTTGGTAGTAAGGATTTCTTGTCATTTCAACTATACAACAACAGAGGCGGACCACTCAGCTCCGGAATGAAACACAAAGCAGAAACCCTCAGCTTCCGACTGAGTACCCTCAGCTGAAAACCAATTACAATAAGGAAAGAAGAAGAAAAAAAAACGTATCCCACCCCCCGAACACAAGCAGAGACCTCAGCTCCCGGCGTCCCTCTTGCGCGCTTACTAGGGGTAAAGGTTGAAGCTCCCACCCACCGATTTCGCTTTTAGCAAAAGCGCCAAGTGGGGGAAGGGTTGAGCCAACGCCTAGAAAATGGCGAAACGAATGTCTGCCTGAGGCGAGCGTGCCGGGGAGTGATATAAAGAAGCAGAGGATCCTCAGCGCGAAGAGTCTGCCTGGCTGGGCTTGGTCGCCGCCGTCATCTTCTTCCTCCTCCTCCGCATGGTCGCGAGCTTGGACACCACCTCCGTCTCACCTCAGCCGGGTTCGGCTGCGCTGGCCAGTCCTTTGGTGACCGGAGCTCCCGGAAGGAGGGAACGTCGAGCCGCGCACTCGCGGCCAGGCAGGACTGTCCTCTGGGCTGGAGGTCCAAATAAAGACCTTTCATCCAATTATTTGGCTGTGCGTGTGTGTGTGTCCGTAGGGCGCCGTCCGTAGTAGTGATTGTATAAGTGCTTTCTCGCTGTATATCATTGCCCTTCCTTTAATCTGTTTAATTCTGCTTCTGACTGTGCTTCCCTCTTCCCCACCTATTGCATTATAAATAAACCCGTTATTGTTAATGTTTCAGTTATTCGCGTCCGTCTTTCATTAACTTGAGCGTGTCACGTGCTGGGGAAGATTAGCAGGCCGTTTGTGCCGCCGTAAGGGGAACATCTGGAACTGACCGGTTCTCGGCGTTAAACCGCTCGGGGAAATCGCATCACGGAACGAGCAACGCCTATGTGGCTTCGTTTTTTCCGTACGAGTTCATCGAGGTGTGAAGACTCGGTAGATCGCCACGTTGGTCTCTAGGTATTTTGAAGATTTGGCCAATAACCCTGCACCACGGGTGGAAATATTGACCCTTCAACGGTCCCGAAAGGTGACTTTTCCGAACAGTACGATCTGAATTCCGGGGCGATCGGTCGAGCCGACTCTACTGCTATAAATCACCAATATCTGGTGGTCGTGCGAGGCCGACGTCCCAGCCCCGCAAACAATTAATGTCTATATGCCAACTCCGGATGGAGGCATCCCGAGGGTAATACGCCCCCAAACAAAAGCCTGCACACAAGAGAAGAAGGGCAAGCCCATGGAGCGCCTCTGAAAGGGGTGAGTTTTGTTCCACAAGTGGGCGATGTTTTTAGGATCTCTCACAGCTTAATGGATGGAACAGACAAATGACTTCAACTGACCGTGGCTTTCATATTATATATATATATATATATATATTAATATATTATATATATAATACTGAAACGCAAAAATGAAACTTACCAACTTTGTTTTGAAATGTAATAAATTGTAACTTCAAATAAAAAACCAAATCAACATCTGCCTCAAATTGAGACAACAATAGGAGCACTTACCTTAATTACGAATGAACAAAATGATCACAATTTTTTTGAAAAAGATAACACAACAAATCCACAATCATAAGTTTTGTTCTAACAGTACGAAACAGCACAGGGTGCAATGTCAGTCCCTTTCATAGCGTGTGTGGCCACCATTTGTTTTGGATACAGGCAGTGCATCGTCGGAAGCATACTGCCTACAGTCTTTTGGATGGATGCGCTGGATTCTGATCCCCACTCAGTCCTCAAATGTTCTGAAGCCATCTGAACTTAGGACCAATCTGCCTGTCCTGCTTGCAGTGGTGCTCTTGGCTCCGATCGAGGTCTGTCATCTGCAGAAGTTGTGGAGGGTGTCCTCTGTCCACCAGGGCCGATATCGTCTGGTGTGAACAGCCAAGGCCGCGAGTGCCACCTATCACGGTAGCTCAATCCGCCTTGCAGTAGCCAAAGCACACTGCCGTTGATCTTGACAATCGTGGCATGTTGATTGAAATGCCCATTTTTGCACTGGCCTTTTAAAGCCAATATCAAGAACATCACGTGCAAGCTTCATTAAAATCTTCCCGTACCCTTGGCTAATCACTGACAGTTCAAAACGGCTGTTTCAAAAAAAAAAAACAAAAAATTTAACCAAGACAAATAAAAAAATGAAAAAAAATAATAAAACATAATAAATATACCCAAAAAACCAGAAAAAAAAAAAACAAATGAATAAAAATAAAATAAAAAAAAAGAAAAATAAATGAATAACAAAATTAAAATAAAATACCAAATAACACCCCCCAAAAAAACTAAGAAAAAAAAAATAAAAAACAACAGCTGTGCTTGAAAGTGACCATGAAGGTTTCAAGTGACCATTTTTGTCCAAACAGCGAGGAAGTAATTGTCCACAAATAAGTTCACACATTTACAACAAGCAGTGGTTATTGTTTATTTTGAAGGTTAAAAGGTGGTAAAATTTCCTTTTGTGTTTCAGTATATAGTAATATGTTGTTAAGGATTCGGACCGAGTGATGTTCAATCACAAGTCCAGTGACGCCGAATCTTCGGGATTTATAACGCCGGCTGGCTCGGCAACAGGCCTCGGGGTCACAGTCCTCCGGATCACAGATACCAAACGTACACCGTTGCTTGCCAGTTGGGGAAATAGACACGGTTACAGAACTGGATTTGTCAGAGACCGAGCGTAAGTTCGCCAGTCCGTAACCCGTTTTGGGTTTTATATTCAAATCGAGCGGAAACGTTTCCTCGGCGCGGCAACGAATAAATTAAAGGCGGCAAATTTTCGTACATTCAGCCAGATTTATTGTGGACACATCAGGGAACACAAACACAAGCAAAAGCAATCAGGACAATGTTATAATTAATCTATAACCCCGTTCTTAACTAGGGAGCTATAACGGAATTACGGGTTATTGAAAGGGGAACCCTAAGCCGAGATAAACCTTAGACAACATGCAGACAAGACAGAAGTAACTTGGTGATGCTCAAGGACGGAGGAAAGTGTCAAAAGGCACGAATGCGGCTCGTGACAAGCCGATGTCAACGGATTTATCGAAGCAAGCTAGACCGGTCAAAATAGCCCATTTTAGGGTCAAACCCACCACAAATTGCAATAGTAATCATTCAAGTTTTTTTCACTCAATATTCATAGAATACACAAAGTCACCTTAAATCGGGCATTGGAACAGCTTTCATTTTGACAGTTTAAGGTGACATTGAAGAAAAAATTGACAGCCAAAATATAGGGGAGGGTTATAGTAACATGACCATATCATGACAATTACTGGCCGATTCTCATATTAAGATATATAATTCACAATAAAATTACTTTCAAACAACACCACAAGTAATGATGTAGAGCTAAATTAACATCATGACGGAAGAAAACATTTCTGCTCTATCACTAAAAATTATCAATTTAGACATACTAGTACGGGCCCCGTAGGTGCGTAAACGACGACTTGGATTGGGGCATTAATCATTAGATTGGGACCAACCGTCTCATAAATGGCCATAAATTGAGAAAAATACTCAGGTCCCCAGCGTCAATTGTGACGTCATACTCAACGAAGAAGAAATTGTGTTGCCCCCTCTCTCTCACCCCCCACCCTATTAATTAATAAACAAACTAACGTGGTTGTCTGTACTGGGTGATACATATATTACCATGGATGAATCAAGCTGGGATGCTTGTGTCAACCTCTCTAGTGAACTCGCTCACCTTAGGTAGCATTCTGCTCTTTCAGGGGGGTTAAGGTTCATGAAGGTTGCCTCTTTCTTCGACCCCTCACCAAATCACTCTCTCTCGCAATTCCATCTTGACAACTACATCAGCCCTTGCACTTGCGCACACCACCATAGCGTCGATCACCTCGGCGGCATGCTGACATCCGACGCTTCACAGCATGCCTCACCTTCCTGGTCAGATTATTGGGAGCCCGAACCACGATCTCTTAAGTGAGCCAACTCGTTTATACTTGCGCGCATATCCGCAGACGCTGCGGTAACTTCAGTACTTCTTCTCATATCAATGAATACCCAACCGACAAAAGGCACATCTGCAAGGAAGGACGAGTGCCCTTCATCAAATACTAATTCCTCGGTCAAGGAATTCAATCGGAGAGCGGTTCACACCGAGTAAAATTAATGATAGAGATTTCGTGCAAAGAGAGATAATATAATAATAAAGAGTTAGAAAAATGAGTAAATAAAATCAATAGGACTAGTATAGATTGTAGAATCAGTCACTGAATATTCGACGTCATACAAGGCGCCCTTAGACAGTGATAGGTTATCTAGTGTCATTAGGTCCTTGAGGTGAAGAGAGGTCAAAGATATTTATAGAGAGTGTCGAAAAGTGCAGCAGGGAATTTATAACTACTCAGCCCGGGTTTTAAACTTGGCATGAAACTCGGGCGTCTATCTCCTCTAGATAAGGAATAGTCAACGCACCCAGTAAGAATGAGAAATGCACATACCGTGGTAAATGTGCCGATAGCAAAGTGATTACCCTGGCAATGTCGGTTCATAAGGAAGCATGAGAATTGCGGAAAACGCGAGTTAATTATGTACCGAATGCAGGAAAAAATTATACAGGAGAGAACAACAATATTGAGAAGAATAGGGAACATTTTCAAGTTGGTGACCATGCATTCGTGTAGATGTCCATAGCACAGTCTGGTTGACTGTGTTCTTGTCATTGGGTCGGAGGTCCGAGGTACAAGATGGCGCGGGTTAGACTGTGGGAATTGCCGATCTCGATGTGTTCCTCTGATCCGATATCAAACCTCGAAGAGTCACGATGCGTCCACCATGTGCGAGGGCGGAGAGGAAGATCCCACAAAAACACAACAAAAACGAACAAATTTTAATTCCTTTAGGCAACTTATTCTATCTCTAGAATAGCGAGCGTGGTAAGCACTTCTTCCTTCTCTCTCTGTTCGGGGCATTATTCCATGTCTTATCTTGTACAATTCGTGTGGCTTCGTTGATCTGGCCCCCTTGACATCTCTTGCCTCGCATCGTCTCGTCCTGAAGGTGCGCCCTCCACCTCTGTCGTCTCAATCTTGCCCTCCATGCCTTCTCCTTGTCTCTTCTTCTCATCACCCTTTTAGACTTATGTGAACCATCCTCTCAACCCTGTATATATTACTCTCTCACTCCCTTACCTTGTTACCCTACTCATCACTCTCTTACCTCTCACCCCTGATTCTCTCTCCTTCCTCTTTGCCTACTCTATTCATTCACCTTCTCATCTCACCTCCTATCTACTCATTTATACTCAATCACCCTCCATCCTCTCTAAAATGTCTCACACCTCATCTGATCACTCTCATCACACGTATGGTGTGGAATCCCACTATCCATTTCTCCTCGTACTATCGCTAGGCCCTCGATACCGTCTCCCGTGCACTGCTAATGGCCAATGCAAGTAATCCACATGGTTTGAACTTGAACAGAACAAGACTTATTCTCACGGCTTTCTCATCCTCAGCGAGTTGCGTACTTCAAGACTCCCTCCTCTCTCTCCTGCCACTTCGTATCCCCCTCTGTGCTGTTCACCCAATGCGTACAATGCACACCCTCTCGTAACCTCTCTCGCATTCGCCTCCTTCGGCTCTCAGCACACACCACGCTCGCACCACTGAACATCCATCGCTTGAATCCTCGCCTGTCTACAGCTATGGCCCTCGTTCTCAGATCCTCCCCCGGCTCTCCCTTTAACTCTCTAATGTAACATATATGGTAGCTTTTTTATACACAAACACGAGTCTAACCCAAGCTATTGACTAGACGAGTTTAAACTTGAACTCAAACTGCGGTGTGGGAAAAAATGGAGCCTTCTCACACACCCTTGGTGAAAAACACATCCCCCAGCCCCCTCTTCCAGCAACACCTCCGATAAGACCACATAAGTCATACCAAGAGCGAGGGACCAATCATAACCTCAAGCTGTTGTTTTTCGCCTTCGTGCGAGACGACTTATCCAAACCAGTGGGACATAAATTGAGAGTCAGTCCGTTGAAATGAATCTAGAAGTTATACTCAAAGCCCTATTGGAGATTGCCTTGGAACACATAATCTCCACCGTCTGTTATGATTGGGCACAAGGTAGCGATAACCTCCAGAAGAGAAAGGGCACCATCCGTAATCCTTAACATGGATCTCACCAGTGTCCGATGTGACGTCCATATAGTGCCAAAGGGAAACGCCCCACATAGACGCCAGAAGATATAAAAGTCGACCAATCAAAGGACTTTCAATTAACAAATAGTATAATAATCTCAAAATTAAATAGAACATTAATTGTGACGTCATTACAGTAACTTGGCACGATGACTAATAAGATCACCGGCGTGGTTCCGTCATTGAGGAATTTCTGAAGTCGAGAGAAGTCTATACATGCCGTAAGGCTGGGTGAGGAACGAGAGGGCTCCTACGGATTTTTGTTTTTTCATGCTGCCCACGATCATTCCAATGACGACAAGTTTGATCGACTCCCGCTACCCTCCCGATATCAAAGCCAATCACATAACATGCGCACACTCGTCGGCTCGTGTCATGTCATCCCTTAAGCAGCTACAAAGAATTCGCTCTCGTAATGGACCTTGAGGGACACAAGTTTCAAATCCCCGTATGGCAACGCTCGCGCTGACGGAAGCTACAGAGAGAGTAGTGGAATATGAATTGTCGAGATGAGTTTCTCACCTATTTGCCTTCCAACCCTCCCTCTCTAGGCCCCATGTTTTTTTATTTCACACTAAAATTCAAATTCTCCTTCGGGAAAATATTTAAATCAATGGAGGACATCTTGTAAAGGCTAGGTACAAGCGTAGTGACATCGATACAACGCTTATATTCATGTTGTTCAAATGTCGTAGACTCTTTGAACATAGAGGGGGATAGTGAAAAAGGGGGTGTGGGGGGGTGCAAAGCGATGAGGCGGTTGAGTAATAAGATGCACTACACATGTGTCCGTAACTTGCGGATACATCAAAAGCATTGAAAGGATGTACCATCGATACCACCCTTGATACACACAGATGATTGGATTGGATGTGTTGGGTCCATCCATCCATTGGGACCAATATCGGCTAGTGCTATGAATCGCAGGTGCACCGCTATGGAAAAGGACAGCCAGTCTCTCTTGAGCTATTGGTCCCCACACCTATTACTTGCCATGGGGGTCGCAAGCTTTACACATTGAGCACTCCCGAGACACACAGTGGAGAGACGGTCGTCCCGAGAGAAGACATGGCACTGGCGCGATTTTTTGCCCGCAGAGCAACACTATCGACAGACAGGAAAGGAATAGACACAGAACGAACCGACAAGTCAACCCCACACCAGACAATAGCGCCAATACAATGACAAACAGCCTCAAAGATCAAAGACCGAGACAAACAGCAACAGAGACAGAAGTACATGAAACCGTAGGAGACACAGACAAACTCAGGGAATCCACACACCAAGAAGCAAACAGCACAAAAGACAAACAGCTACAAAACAACCGACAACAGATCAAAGACACGAACACACAAACCACAGCGAATCATAGAACATCAGCACAGCGAGGAGAGTTGCCTGAGGTATTCACTTGATATATTAGAACTAAGCACTATGTTGACATTTTTTAATCTACTAGTGTGTGTGTAGATTGTTGTTGTTAAATTTGTTGACAAAGTAGTGGTCCGTCGTAGATGTGTTGTGGTTGCTGGTAGATGTGTAGTCTGATTAAGGGTTTACCTAACTTCCCATTACTCTTACCATGTTGGAATTTGGCCGACTGTAACAGCGGAGTCTCGCTCTCCTTATCAATTGTTTTGAGTCTCAGCATGTGAACTTACCTGATTATTAGATTGCAGTGAGTTAGTCCGAGATAAGCAGGGCTGTAACCAAGTCAATCGCTATAACTGGCCCAACGAAAGATTGAGCAGGACAGTGGTTATACATGAGGGTTCCAGAAAAAACTATTTCCTATTCGGTTGGACCGCTTTATACAAATTGTCACAAGAGTGCGGCTATTTCATCTATGTTAACTATGCACTAAACTGAAATACAATAAATTTACGAGAATTAATATAAAGTTTAAGACTAATCATATAATAAAGTTGAAGATATGACATATGAGATATAAGGAGATATGGAAATATAATTTTCTGCATGCCTTATATCGAAGAGAACATATATATGCAGTTTATATTGTAACGTAAAACGTTGCTTTTTTGGTTGCATTTTTATGGCCTCGGAGGAAATGCACTTATCACGGGTTAATAACCTGACCTGTCCTCAGAGACAAGAACATCTCAGCCCTCAAATTATATCTCCATTTATTGCTAATGGAATTTCACCTAAGACATTCAGGTCAATAAAACACGCAACTAAATTAGCTAGCTTCCTTATGCACAGATAACTGTCACTCTTCCCTCCTCCAACGCTCTCATACCTAAACACCTAAGCATACTCATTCCAACCACCTCCATTTAGTAATAGTCGACCATTGTGAATCTTGAACAGTTTCTTCCCTCCCACACCTTCACCACCAGTTCCGGGTTAGCTTCATTTTTCTCACTCTTCCCCTCTTCAAACCATTCTTTCCAAACTCTGTTCACACAATCTACAGAACGCTAGTACTCTTACCTATACCACTCTCCTTCACTGGTAACTTAAACACCGATTCTCTATATACAACCAAACCTACTCTCTCTATAGTGACTGATCGCAAAGATGCTGTACTTATGTCACTCTACCTTCTAATGAAGAAAAATAAATATTTTTTAAAACTACTCAAAGTAGCACTTCCTAAACAACAACCTTGAAAAATAAAGTCACAAATTACACATTATAATACATCCTCAGCATCACTTTCTGGATCAGGCAAGAATTGCGTTCAGAACGCGCAGTGTTCTAGGTCCCACTTTAAACACTCCTCCTCACACCAGTCGCCTGTGAACCACGAAACATCTCTCTCAGGCCATAACTTTACTACAGTACCCATCTCTGTGTAGAGCTTCTTCCCCTACAGTATAGCCCTTCTCATGGCAATGCCGCTTAGCTCTGCACTACGGCTTCAGAAGACACTTCTCGTCACGCCCGTGCAGGCTTGCAAGTTTATGTCTTCTCACTCAGGCACGATTCTTATACCAATTGATGATCTTTCATCCCAATCCGCAGCACAACATTTCACCCACTCCATTGTTGACCTGATTGATAAACACGTTGCTAGGTACTAGGGTTTGTGAAGATGTGGGGGGCAAAGATACGAGGCTCGGCATATCTATGCTCCGCTATTCCCGTGCACCTGAGCACGCATCTTCTGTGCTAGTACCCCTCCCCTACCGAAAAGCAAAGCCACGAGGACGCCGAGTCCAGTTTTCTCACCAGGTTGACCATTGTACCAGTCTTACACCTCCCATGCCTGCACATCGCCGGCCTTCTTCACTGCCTCGTTACACCCCAATGCGCATCAATGGTTCTTTCCACTGTCGCTGCTTGACACGGGTTTGTGAAACCCCCTACACCTCAGCAAGCCTACGACTGCCCCGCCTTTTGACCCACACTCACTGCACTTGACTTCAACTCTTCCCTATCACAGCAGCATACTGCGTTTTCCCACTGCCCCCAATATCTACAACCTGGGATGTGTGTCACACTCGCCTCAGCTTATGGCACTGATCAACTTCCCTATCCCACTACAGAATAGAGCATTGCACCTTCTTACCGCATCTGGTCTCCCAAGTATCCCTTCCGCCCGGACCGCAGTAGTCATCGATGACATACTACCCACACACACACAGCAACACCTATGAGCGGAACACACACACACTATCCTACTACCATGAACACATCGCATCTAGCCACCATATCGATCTCTCGAGGTGCTCTGAAATATAGTTAAGGTCATACAGCAGCAAAGGAATGTCTGGCCATCGATATAATGCATGACAGCAGCAAAAGTATAGGTAACATAGTAAGTCAGTGTCGTGCACCCAGGGGAGAACGATTTGTGGGGTCGGCAGAAAGAGAAATGGTAAAATACATCCACAAACACAGAGGACACCGTGCAGAGCTACTTGATACTAAACTTCCACAGGCTTTCATCTTAACTCACCAACAAGAACAGTGTCCTTGCTATCAGCTGATTTAATAGCAGTTTGTGTGATCAGGACATCTGCATTTCCTTTTGCATGCAGTACATCACAAGCATGCAGTTCAAATTGTTCATGGAGTAGGTTGATAAATCTCTGTTTGTTGACATTGTTTGTCAAAAA
>CM068957.1:5316524-5329249 GCA_035128595.1 Eptatretus atami | reverse complement strand
CCAACACACAGTAAGAGAGAGGAATATATATATCATCGATAGAGATATTATTTAGATATGTACTCCAGTTTGGGAATCCTTGAGAAGTGCAGTATGCAGGTTGTCTGCATGCGCATCAGATTCGCCTTTCACTCCATATACTGGTGTAATCATGCCACGTCACCCAAACCCTATTCAGGCAGCTTTAACTGAATTATGGAGAACAGACCGACAAAAGCGCCATTGATATCAATAGCAATTGAAATTTTGCCAGAGGTGTCACAAATCTGTAATTGGCTATGATGCTTAAAATGATATATTTATGCAAATATGCATTTAAGGCACATCCTCTGGTGATTATCAACATTGCAAAGTATATGGTAGGCTTATTTGTATGTTTTTGCACGCAGATAAATATATTAGCAATGTTAACTGTTAATTGATGAATGTCTTCTGTGATTTTATGCTAATTTATGCAAATGTATGCATATAAGTGCATATTCAATGTAATTCCAATGGATTTAATTGGCAGCTTTTCTTTTTTTGGTACTGGATATGTTTGTTCGTATTCAGAGCCTTCATATTTAGATTTTCTTTTAGATTAGTGAATTTCAAAATGTAATTTTTATGTTGATTTATTGCAAATTTTAATGTAAATGTATTAGTATATTTGCTAATGTTTCGGTATTAAGTGACTTCACAATACATCCAAGAATGGTAGTTAAACCTATACCATGCAGGATAATTTCCCTTCTCATTAATATGAGCTGCTTTTTTTTATAGGGCAAGATATGCAAATTACATAATATATAGATATAAGATATGCAAATTAATTTACATCAACTTTTCAATGATATGTTGGGCGGGTTTTATAAACCGCTGCGATGCGCAAAATTGAAACGCACACAGCACGTAGACTCGAGAATAGTTATTTCCGTAATGACGTTAAGAATAGTGCTTCGCCTATAGGGGTGATTATGGCATTAAATTCATTGCGGGGTGGAGTAGGTTAGCACCCGCCTCTTCAACGCCGTTGGGATAAAAGAGACATCAGTGCATGATGATCTTGTGCTGTGACTGATGTCATCCATAGGGCGTGTGTGTTTTACTGGCCATGGCTTTCAAACGTGTGCGACTCGTCACACCAGGCATTTTTGGATGCCGCGCCATCTAATTTTCAAATTACATTTTTGTTTAAAGCCCCACAAGTCCTTTGTTTGTCTGTTCATCTGTATGGGTGTTCCACGCCTGGTAATGTAATTTATTGGCAGTCTACCTCTGTACTGTTTTGTTTCTTCTCCAATTCCCAGTTTATTCGCCGTCCTCCTGAAGCATGACCAGTAAACGACGCAGGACATGACATTGTTGCGTTTTATAGAAGATCACCGCCCTGAAGATAATATGCCCCATTCCCTGGTCGTGGACATTTTTGACGTGTGGGGTTCGTCCTGGTGCATGGGGGTAAAAAGTGGATTTCTCCCCATGTTAAGTGGGGCAGAGCTCGCTTCTGGATAATGCAGTCGGAAGGCCCAAATGAGTGAATATCCGGCCGGCTGCAGGCAGAATGGGCGGGGCTGTGGGGGAACCCTCCAATGTCTGGTCTGGGGCCGGCTCGTAGGATCTGACATGTGGCTCATTGGCCCCGCGTGCTCCAGGAGCTATAAAAAGCTGCACTTGACACGCTGATTGTTCTCTCTTTCTCTCTGCACTGGTCATCAGCACTCATTCCTGGCGGACATCACTGCATCACCCTCGCTTCTTCGCCTGATCGCTGGATGGTAGCTTTGGTTCCTGCTCCCAATGGAGGCTCATCGACCGTCGGTTGTGGAGAGCAGTGTGGGGGGCCATTCTCAGAAAGCGGGTGCTAAGCTGTGTAAGGGTGACGGTTGACTGATACATACCGGTAGGCTGAGGCACATTGTCTTCCATTTGGCTCCCGTGCCTGTGTGTGTGGTCTGATGGGTACCTCGCTGTTTTGTTATCACAGAATCTGGTAAGGTGCAAGGAGGGTGGCCTAAGTCCTGCAACTTGTTACATTTTCTTTTTCTTTTGTAAATACACATCTTGATTGCTCGTTTCATTGGCATTTCCCCCGCTTTTCATGCGGCCGCTGCCGCACTGTCAGGTAGGCCAGGCCAGATCAGAGATCTGTGACTTGCTGCGCAGGTATCATGTAAAGCCTGTACTAGCCTGTTTCATGGGTTGGTGCAGCAACTAAACTGGGTCCCTTCCCACTGAGTTTGCCTGGTGAGGAGGGTGTTTGGGTATGGATAGCTAGGCAGGATTAAAAAGCAAAACTCTGTCAAAGGGCGTAGGAGCCCTTGTGAGGCCAACGGCCATCCATATCTTTCGTGCCCAACTGTGTCTGCGGTGTCCTCCTGCAGTTGGGGTTACTTCTTATAGGTAGTGTTGGTGGCAGGATTTGCAGCTCCGGCCACCAGTAAAAGCACTTTAAGATCGCACAAAACATTCTCGAAGCATAAAAATTGAAAAACCTCATCTCAGTTGGGCGTACGCTCCTGTGCAGCTTCCCTTAGCAGGGCAGCTCACGCGGATGAAGGGATTGGGGCAGAAGCATTCGGGACCGCCAAATGTTTGATGATAGGGAGGGAAACCATGGAGTAACATTCCTGGTTCAGATTGGGCAGAGAGTGTCAGGGTGGTGCTGAGGTGTCGTCACTAGACGGCAGTCCCCTTGTTTGTTAACTGAGGCAGTCCCTTCGGGTGGGTGGCGTGGAATGTCCTATTCCCGATGAGAGGATGATCACCTGTCTCTGTGTCATCTGAGGTAGCGTTTGGACATCGGTATGCAGCCACTCTGCTGAGGTTTGGAGACCAAGATTGGGTGAGATTGCATGGTGGGTGGGTTACACCTATGATTGTCTGGTCGCGGCTCTGACGGTTACCATGGCCGCAGGATTGCTGTAGCTTGTGTCAATAAGCTGACTCCAATGATATTGAGGGTACACCAGTTTAACGAGGTATTATGAGACTAAGGATTCGTCAGCTCCTTAGGTGTCATTTCGCCTGGTCTCTATATGATGCTGCTGACTGAGGCAGTGAGTCCTCAGCCGTTTGAAGATGCATTCTATGCCATGCTCGAGTCTGTGGTTGATCAGCCTCCCAGGCGAGATACACTATTAGTCTTGGGGATTTAAATGCTTCGACTGGGATTGATAGGGATGGTTATGAAACGTGTTTGTCCCATGGTCTGTAATGTGGTCACCTGATAGCGCACTAAGTTTCGGCTTGACTTTGCAAGAAGTCATGGACTTAGGGTGGCCGTTCATGGGTTTCAGCGCCCACAGCTCATCGCTGGATTTGGTATTCAACGCTGCGGTGTGGCTAAAGGAGATTGACGATGTCTGCGTTGATGGTCGCTGGATGATGACCAGAAACTGCAGGGTCCGACTGGAGTGCTCAGTTCTCATACTGACCACCGGCTTGTTTTTAGCAAGCTTTAAGTTGCATCTTTAAAATCCAGGAGAATGGTACCATCCACCTCGGCTGGATGTTGGGCAATGCTCAGGGATGAGATGGTAGCTGAGGAGTTTGCGAACAACTGAGTGGAAAATATTTGGGGGGGGGGGTCTGGGTGGCTTTGGGGAAGATCCTGAGGAGTTGTAGAGTGGCCTTCAAGAGCCACCGTCCTTGATGTTGCCGGGTGTGATGTCTTGGAACTGCATCGTTAGGGCGAAGAAGGAAGTTTTGTGTCTCTCAAAGGGACAACTGGATACCATTGACCAAGAGTCGCAGGGCCAGGCTGAATGGAGAGCTGAGCTGTTCAGGAGCCTTGGGCGTAAGAACTGTATGTCGTCAGGGTGGACAAGGAGCCGATGTGCGACGGAAGTCTGTGAGGGGTAGAACATCACCTGTGGCCAAGTGATTACTCTTCCTGCTTACAGGGGAAATTCCTGCTATTGCGTTCAATGCAAGCCGCATTCCTCGTGTACTGCAGTAAGAGCAGAGGGTGTTGGCTCTTGACCAGAGGAGTCTGAAAGGTGAAGGCCCGCTGGGCCGGTTACTTTGAGGGGCACGGCTGCACGCAGGCTGATACCAAGCTGTCGAGTTGGACAGGTCAGGGGCTGTTAGCAATCCGCTGTTGGCGCTGAGCCTCCAATCAACTGTGGACCACCTTCGTTGTGGAAACAGCAGGCTGCGGGGAAGCCGGTTGAAATGGGGAAAAGCTTCCAGGGAACTGTGGCATCCATGCTGAACTTCTCAAAGATGGTGGAAATGCTTGCCATCGTCGTCGTGCATACAGTTCTGGGCTCTGCCGAGAACACAGGCATCATCCCAACTGACTGGAAGAGGGACCTTGTTGTCGCCTCTCTGGAAGGGAAGGGTGATCGCCGAAGACTGCACAACTAGAGGGTGGACGGCTGCTCTCAGTGCCCGGGCAAGGGTTTTGCTCGGGATATTCTTGATAGGGTTCGCACATCATCTGCTTGAGCACCCAACATCCAGAGCAGTCAGGCTTTAACAGACCTAAAGATGGTCAACGATTGACGCGTATCCTTGCTACTTTCGTGATCGCTCACCGGAACACAGACGAGAGTTTTCGACAGCAGCTTGCTTGCAGCCATTGTAGAGTCTCTGTAAAGCGTTCGATTGTGAATCCTCTGAAGGGTTCGAAGTCTCGTGGGTGGGCCAGCCAAATGGATCAATCTGATATCTGAACTCTCTGCTGGGTACTGAGAGTGCTGTGTAGATGTGGTGGTACCATCTCTGACTTATTTCGCACTTGTTACGGAGTTCGTCAGGGGTGTGTACTGGCGCCCACACTTTTCTAGGTCACTTGTATGGACTGGATTCTGGGGAGGATGCCAGAGAGATCAAGCTGCGGTCCATCGTTTGGGGGGAATGTCAAGATCTCTGACCTTGATTTCACAGATGGATGCAGTATTTTTGCAGAGACCTTCAATATCATTTGGGGGCCCTCGAAGTGCTTGAATGAGGATCGGAGCCGCTGGGATTCCGGGTTTCCTGGGTCAAAACTAAAGATCCAGACTTTCAAATGACATCTTGGATGCTACTGTCCTGTCTGTGCCTGTTTGTGGTGAGGAATGGTTAGGATCGTGGAGAGATTCACTGACGCTTGGCAGTGATAGTTCATGTCTCTGCTGGCTGAGTCAAAGGTCAAGCAGACGTCTGGGTCGGGTCGCTGGGGAGTCATGGATTCACTGATCAATCGGGGTGATGGCGGGCTGCCCGGTACCTGTGCGGGCAGGAATCGAAAGTCCGAGTCCTCAGGTCCCTTGGGCTTCCAAAATCTTGCTGCTATGGATGCGAGACTTGTACTGCTGACAAGGAATCTCAGACAGGAGACTTAATTCCTTTGGTAGCCCGAGGTCTCGTTCGGAGAATCCTTGGCTATTGCTCGTCAGATTTTGGTGTTCAACAAGCGGTTGCTGAGAGAGCTCATGGAGAGTTTTTTTTTTTGTTACCTGCATAGTCGCGTGAGGCGTCAGCCTGCGGCTGTATGTACATGTGGGCTCATGTTCCTGACGCCTGATCCTGGCTTCACCAGATTGCTCTCAGGCGACGGGAGTCTAGTGAGTGGAGGAGGCCAATGGGCCGACTAGCTTGCAGGGCAGGAGCGAGGCAGTACGGCTCCGCGACCCGTCCTTTTAATAGACCCTGTGGTGCGGGGGCGGGGGCGATTGAGCCGAGCGATGTCGCCCCTGAAATCGGGCCGGCTCTGATTGGCCCCCAGCCCAGCACACGACCCAATTGTGATGGGCTGGAAGCGGCTCTCTTACATTGGGCAAGCAAGCTGAGCTGCGGAATCATCTCGGCTTCAAAACACCGTGATACGATTGCCCTGCAGCCAAACTCCGCGGTTGTGGCCCGGGCGACGCGGCCGAGGTCGCGATCGGTCCCGCATGCCCACCGCGGGCACAACCACGGCGACCCGTGGTTATACGCTGGTCAATGTGGCGTTGGCTTTGTCCGTACGCCATGCGGCCTGGAGGGCGATCCGACCATAGCAGCACTCTCTGCTTGGCAGCAGCCTCGCCGGACGGAGGGGCGAGAAGATGTCTGCTGTCTGTGGAAGAGCACCTGTGCGCGGTGGTGGTGAGCGATAGACCGACGTTAAGATGTTATTGTAAACCCATGCCGCCAGACACGCAAATGAAGAGATGCGCTATGCATGCCCGCGTACATGCAGGCACGGATCTGCCACAAGTAGCACGCGGTTATTTATAACAAGCTGCACGCGCGAGTGTTTGCCATCGTGCTTGCGGTTATTTATCACAGGTGTGTTGTGTACACGGTGCCTAACCCCGGTCCCGCGCAGGAATTGAAGGGAAAAGATTTGATTATTAGATGTAGATTTTGGGTTGAAAAGAGGATAATATAATTATTAGATCAGAAATAGGGTTGAAAAGAATGCCGCCGGTGCATCCTGTACGGTGGGGGCAAGGTTGTTTCGGTTCTATCTTGTCGGCCTGCCGACGTGCATCCTCGGCAATGGCGGCTGTCGTGTTGTGTTGTTGATGCTTGTGCTTTCTTGAAGCAGTGAGTTGAGATTATCGCTGTGCTGCACGTGTTCTGTGGGGCAGGACAAGTGGTTGTGGTGGTCTGCTTTTCTGATCCCCCCCCTCCCCCCCGGGCACGGCCCGCGTGTTGCGATGCTTCTGCTGACTTTTGCGAAATGCTTCTTACAGTGCAGGGGCGTAGGGCCGTGCTTTTACAGGCAGTCCGTTGGCTTGGATTTATCTCCAGGAATAGAGTAAAAAGAGTGGAATGAAATTAGAGATATAACAACATAACTAATGAGATCCACACATACGACTTTGTCCGCGTTTGAACCCATTAGATCATGAGGGAAGGGTCTGATCTGTAGCATATATTCATGATAACTGTGGGAACCACTGTATGAGGATTGCATTGCTTGGGGGATGCGGTTTCCGAGAACCGCAACAATATTATATATATATAATATGTATAGTATACTATATATATATTATATATATATATCATATATATATATATATATAAATACATTATCACTGAACCTGGAATAATTTTGCATTAAATTCTTCATGGATTATTTTGAAGTAGGTGGGCAGTGATTTTTAAAATAGATACAAGTGATATCTGAGAATATTAAACAAAGGAAATGAACGGAGAGAAAAATAAGGAATTAGAAACTCACCTTTTGGTTGATTTCCTGCACGCTGCCATAATATATGTCTCTTGTCCGCCTGTCACCAACTGTGTGGATTTGAAACATCCAATGTACGCGCTCCAACCTGACATCTTCAATCCGGCTCTGATGAGAACTGGACATCATCTTTTAACAGAATCCTTTCTCCCCACATGACATCCGGCGAGCTCGTGTCATGTCTCTCCCTGGCTGTTGTCACATCCGGTTTGATTGCTGACCCTGTCTTGGTGGCGAGTTGCACTTTGCATGGCACTAACATCCATTTCTCACTGTCGGCAGGTACTGGTCTTACACCTCCCAACCCCGGCAGGAGAACCTTTGGCTGTGACATTTCCCTCCACTCCAACCTGCTTGTTTGAGCATGCTGCTTATGCGCTCACGCAACAATGGATTGGCGGGGGGGGGGGCTCAATCCACAGAATGAGATCAGGGCCATCTGCTCCCACATATCTCGACATTTGATGTCTTTGGCTCTGGAAAACGCCTTTTTATCCTTTGCTGATGACTGCAACCTCTGCCGTAACATCCCTTCCCTTCGTCCGCTTCAGAGAAATCGGCAATGCAGCATCTTCTCTCTCTCTATAGAACCTTGATATATTAGCTGACTGGTCAAAACACTTGGAATATGTGCCTTTCATCCTGACAAATCTCATAATCCCACTGTCTCTGTCCCGGAAAGAACATCTGACAACGCTTCCATCGACCTTTCTTTACAATCATCCTTGAAGAACGTTTTCAGTCAGTCACTCAAACCTTTGGGTCCTCACTATCAGTCATGATTTTTCTTGGGCAAATTACACTTACTGATTGCGTCCTAAAGGCAGTTCACCAAAATGGACTATCTTCCTTCATGGCAAACTTCTCGCTTGGCACACCTTGGGAACTCTTATCCACTTAGCAAGGCTTCATCTGCAGGTTGATAAGAGTTCTGCTGTCCCCTCTGCGAGCGCCACTGCCTCACTCCCTGCCAGGCTTGACGCCGTGGAAACCAATGCCTTTAAGATGCAATGGAATCTTCCCCAATAAAGCTAGAGTTATGGGTCCTATCGGGCTTCGCCATCGCAGTACAGGTTGGGTGGTTCTCTGTCTTCTACCCCGGCGGGGCTTCTTTCTGGTGCTTGCCCCCTGCTGCCCTTTCCATGCTCTGTCCTCCCCCCAGATAGTATGCATGCAGTCTGTTATTACCCGTCCCCTCACTGTGAAACTCCCAAAATACAGAATCACTGGTCACCTCCATTCATTTTGTTCGCTCTTCTTTTTTCTTGTTTTTTTTTTTTTCTCCTTCCTGTGGAAAACTAACTATGCAGTCTCTTCAATCTCATGCTTCGCGCTCCAGAGCTTCAAAGAGCATGCAGTTCGTTCACCGCACTGATCTCAGATCTCCCTGCCTGGCCAAACTGAATTTTCTACCACCGTTAACGCCTCCCGAATCTACTATTCACAAATTCCCAGGCTAATTTCGCTTCCTGAAAGTTTTGGTTGTAATCGCATCTTGTTCACCCTCCATCGTACTTCCCCTCAAATCTTCCCATATTCCCTTATTTTTCCAAAGTCTGTTCTCTGTTTGTGGCTGCCTCATGCTGATGTTAGGTGTGTGTACCACACCTTCCGCCTCCCCCTTCTGCTGCTATATGTTGTTGTTCTGATCCATTCTATTTTCTTAGCTCCTCCACGAGTCTCGACATTGTATCCAAAAAAAGGAAGTTTCCACATCAATACCAGTCTTGGACGAATAAAACACCAATCCCAAGTTTACAACTATGTAGACTACTATTTGACCCCCCGCCCCCCCCCCGATATAATCCCCCAATCCTTGTTGGGTTGGGTGATAGAACGTTTTGTGGCCGCAATGGTTTAATGAACCAGCGACTGGTTAGGCCTGATTTGGACAATATAGTTTGTGATTTGTTTTAGGGGTGCCTGCGATAACTCACGCTCCTCTTCAATGAAGGAAAGCCGTGAGGATCTTTCACGTCCACCAAATCTAATGTTTGCAGATGGAACGCCTCAGCTTAACATAATCTTGAAGGATGGCACACATTGACGAAACAGCCAGGATGATAATATATAGCTGAGTCAGCCCATGAGTTTTGGACAGTATCAAAAGGCAAGTGTGCCTCAGGTCTCGCTCTCCTTCGCAGTTGTTAAAACAAGACACTCATTGTGTGGGGCTTGAATAAAAATTGTCTTTTTCAAACTCTTTTAAGAAGCAATTAATATAAATGGTATGGTAATGGGTCTGCTGGGCTGATTAATTCTCCATCTTTACTATTGATGAAGAAAGGCATGAGACACATCACTAGTTTATTTAATATATTGAATAAGAACACGAATATCGGATTTACTCTTACTGAATTAACGAGGGAACTATACAGAAGAGCAGGAACCCTGCAGAAGCATCCGGCACGAAATGTAAAACCGACTCTAAGTCGCTCAACTCACACCCTCCAAAACCCCAAGTCCTCAACCTCCCGCCACCCAACAACCCGGCCATGACTCTCATCAACCCAAAGGCATCAAGTCGCATCCCCACATCCAATCCCCTCCACAACTCAAACTTCGCGCCCCCCCCGCACCCACTGAAAGTCCTCAACCACACCCTCCCCCACCCAAGCCTTACCTACCCTCCAAACTCTGCTCTATCTTTGTTCGCCTCCCCAGACCGCCCTCGCTAACCCTGTTCCTCCTCCAACCCAACCCTGTCCTCGCCTCCTCCTCACTCATAAAAGCTGATGGGTATTTCCACGTCGATCATTAGCATATTTCTTCATTCGCTCAGCAAAACAGCGGAATGTTTAACTATTGTCCCTCCCCTAATCATGCGCTCATATGTTGTGTATATATAATAGTAATATATGTATATTGATATGTATGTATATATTTACCAAGCCCAGCCCATGATTTTAAAGTAAATTTATTTATTGAACATTTGAAATATATTTGAATCCATTTTTAAATTACGTACCTAACTAGTATTTGTAGACTTTCGCATTTGCAAATTCAATGCTTTCACTCGTTCAGCAGACATAGAACTAGACGGTTCTTATTATTCTTCAGTGGGATTTCTTACAAGGGGTTTGGAATTCTGCTAGTGATGTTGGTTCTGGCTTTTCACACAGTCAATCCATATGGCCCCAGAGGTGTTCAATGGCATTTATGTCAGACACTGAATTAGGCCATGGAATTGCGCTTGATCCATTTCTG
Source organism: Eptatretus atami (assembly GCA_035128595.1). Classification (NCBI taxonomy): domain Eukaryota; kingdom Metazoa; phylum Chordata; class Myxini; order Myxiniformes; family Myxinidae; genus Eptatretus; species Eptatretus atami. The sequence goes on along the minus strand of CM068957.1, from coordinate 5,318,892 downwards.
TCCTTTCTTCTTTGTTTTTTTGCGTGTGGATGGTCTCTTCCTAGACACAGTGTTGTTTTTTGAGCTTCACACATGCGACCGGACAGGGAGACATCCATCCTCAAGGATAGAAATGTGGTGTTTGAGAGTTGATGCTTGCCACACACCCACAAGCTCTGACGCGACCAGTGCTCCAGATTGTGCTCCGGCCACACATCACTGCAAACCACCGTGTTTAACAGTTGGCTGAAATCAGTTCAAGAGAGAACTCTTGACTGGGAAGTTTGAGCAATTGGGACTCATCTGAAAAAAACTTACGTTTTTCCAAATGCTCCAGGGGTCTGTTGGTCCATCTCGTCAGCCCACTTCTTTTCTCCTTTGAATGTTGGGCGGGTCTAAGAAGAGGTTTTCTCCAAGCTGCTCTCCCATGGTAGCCAGTTGATGAAGGTACCGCACGGCAGTTTCTTGAGGAGACACTTCAGACCTCCTCTGCAACAATCTTTACTGGCCTTAGGCAACGGGGTTTTCTCACGTTTTCTCTCACGAGTTTTCTCAGCTGCTGGACCTTGCTTTTGGACACTGCGAAAGACAACCTTATCTGAGGCCCAGATCGACCAGACGGGAAGCTGTTCGATCCTTGCCTTTGCTGGTGAATTATCACAATTTCCACCGATTGACCGTAGAAAGCGGAATGCGAAGGTCTGAGCTATCTGACGGTCTGACTGACTCCGCCATTCGATTGGCCAACAATTCGTCCTCTTGAAAATCGGAAAAGTTTGTGTGCTCCCTGGATTGAGGCATAGTTAATTGCGTAGCAAAGACCAGGTACTCGTTCTGGCAAAGAAATAGTCGAAATATTGCGTAAACATCTGAGTAAAAACTGCGTTATATCGGAATGAAATGAAAGAACATTTAAGGTGTCTATTTACTTCTGCCATTCTATATATATATACTATATTATATAAATATATATTATCAGTATATACATAATTGATATATCGTATATATATATATTCAAAATGGCAACCATTTCTACTGTGCTGTAATGTATATATATAATTCAAATTGCACTCAATTTTTGCTGTGTATCATCCATCATCATCATCATCATCTCGAGCGTACTCGGGCATATTTACGCTCTCGATGGCAGAATAATCTCAGTGGTTTCCATCCTATTGTAGATCGCGTGTTCGGCTTGAACCGGTCTCCCCCTAAGGCGGGAGTGCCACTTCATACGCGTTCTGCAGTATATTAGCAGTCGCTAATTCGTGCCTCATCTACGCCGGCTGCCATAGATGATTTTCTGACCGTCGAATGGCTCAAATATCCAGCAAGCATGGTAGGCTATCAATATTGCCGACCTCAGAGATGACAGGCTGAGTCAACCCCCTGGTGTTTATTAATTCAGTGGCCAACGGGACTGAACTCAGGACCCTTGGATCCCAAGCCGTACCCATGGGATCCAGGGAAATATATATAATATATATATATATATATATATATATATATATATATATATATATATATTATATATATTCCCTGTGTCGTAAGAGGCGACGCAGGTTGCGTCAGGAAGGGCATCCGGCGTAAAACCTGTGCCAATTCATTATGCGGATCATAACGGATGATCCGCTGTGGCGACCCCTAACGCGGAGCAGCTGAAAGAAGGATATATATATATATATATAATATATATATATATACACTAATATATACATATACATAATATACAATATATATATATATATATAATATATAATATATTGTTAAAATGCAACTCAATTTATACTGTGCTCGCGAGGTACCCGTGTTCTCGGCATGGGAGGGAGCCCGACAGGCAAATGCACAATGCAGAAACTGTGAATGCCAAACCATGAACCAATAAATTCCACATTCCTGTGAGCGCCTCAATAAAAACGTTCAAGCATGGACAGCCGGTTCGTGAAGGACTTTGGCAAAAACTTACTGCAGCTGACCGCAACAGAATAAAGGTTATGCCAGTGGCGAAACTGCAAATGCTGAATACGCAAATATCACGGATGGAAACCCTCACACAATTTCCTGATTCTCCTTTAAGAACTCAATCTCTCGATATTTTTAATTTCAATCACAAATTAATACTACACCATTAATGTAACAAAATACAATGTTACAAATATCGTGAGGTAAACGAAGATGAAAGCTTTATACAAACACTCGTGAGGTAAACAAATATACACGCTTTGAGTACACGCTTTATACGAACACTCGTGAGGTTAAACTAATCCAGACGCTTTATACGAACACTCGTGAGGTAAACTAATATAGACGCTTTATACGAACACTCATAAGGTAAACTAATATAGACGCTTTATAGAAACACTCGTGAGGTGAACTAATATAGACGCTT
>CM068957.1:5302782-5316228 GCA_035128595.1 Eptatretus atami | reverse complement strand
AGACGCTTTATACAAACACTCGTGAGGTAAACTAATATAGATGCTTTATACAAACACTCGTGAGGTAAACGAATATAGACACTTTATACAAACACTCGTGAGGTAAACGAATCCAACACACAGTAAGAGAGAGGAATATATATATCATCGATAGAGATATTATTTAGATATGTACTCCAGTTTGGGAATCCTTGAGAAGTGCAGTATGCAGGTTGTCTGCATGCGCATCAGATTCGCCTTTCACTCCATATACTGGTGTAATCATGCCACGTCACCCAAACCCTATTCAGGCAGCTTTAACTGAATTATGGAGAACAGACCGACAAAAGCGCCATTGATATCAATAGCAATTGAAATTTTGCCAGAGGTGTCACAAATCTGTAATTGGCTATGATGCTTAAAATGATATATTTATGCAAATATGCATTTAAGGCACATCCTCTGGTGATTATCAACATTGCAAAGTATATGGTAGGCTTATTTGTATGTTTTTGCACGCAGATAAATATATTAGCAATGTTAACTGTTAATTGATGAATGTCTTCTGTGATTTTATGCTAATTTATGCAAATGTATGCATATAAGTGCATATTCAATGTAATTCCAATGGATTTAATTGGCAGCTTTTCTTTTTTTGGTACTGGATATGTTTGTTCGTATTCAGAGCCTTCATATTTAGATTTTCTTTTAGATTAGTGAATTTCAAAATGTAATTTTTATGTTGATTTATTGCAAATTTTAATGTAAATGTATTAGTATATTTGCTAATGTTTCGGTATTAAGTGACTTCACAATACATCCAAGAATGGTAGTTAAACCTATACCATGCAGGATAATTTCCCTTCTCATTAATATGAGCTGCTTTTTTTTATAGGGCAAGATATGCAAATTACATAATATATAGATATAAGATATGCAAATTAATTTACATCAACTTTTCAATGATATGTTGGGCGGGTTTTATAAACCGCTGCGATGCGCAAAATTGAAACGCACACAGCACGTAGACTCGAGAATAGTTATTTCCGTAATGACGTTAAGAATAGTGCTTCGCCTATAGGGGTGATTATGGCATTAAATTCATTGCGGGGTGGAGTAGGTTAGCACCCGCCTCTTCAACGCCGTTGGGATAAAAGAGACATCAGTGCATGATGATCTTGTGCTGTGACTGATGTCATCCATAGGGCGTGTGTGTTTTACTGGCCATGGCTTTCAAACGTGTGCGACTCGTCACACCAGGCATTTTTGGATGCCGCGCCATCTAATTTTCAAATTACATTTTTGTTTAAAGCCCCACAAGTCCTTTGTTTGTCTGTTCATCTGTATGGGTGTTCCACGCCTGGTAATGTAATTTATTGGCAGTCTACCTCTGTACTGTTTTGTTTCTTCTCCAATTCCCAGTTTATTCGCCGTCCTCCTGAAGCATGACCAGTAAACGACGCAGGACATGACATTGTTGCGTTTTATAGAAGATCACCGCCCTGAAGATAATATGCCCCATTCCCTGGTCGTGGACATTTTTGACGTGTGGGGTTCGTCCTGGTGCATGGGGGTAAAAAGTGGATTTCTCCCCATGTTAAGTGGGGCAGAGCTCGCTTCTGGATAATGCAGTCGGAAGGCCCAAATGAGTGAATATCCGGCCGGCTGCAGGCAGAATGGGCGGGGCTGTGGGGGAACCCTCCAATGTCTGGTCTGGGGCCGGCTCGTAGGATCTGACATGTGGCTCATTGGCCCCGCGTGCTCCAGGAGCTATAAAAAGCTGCACTTGACACGCTGATTGTTCTCTCTTTCTCTCTGCACTGGTCATCAGCACTCATTCCTGGCGGACATCACTGCATCACCCTCGCTTCTTCGCCTGATCGCTGGATGGTAGCTTTGGTTCCTGCTCCCAATGGAGGCTCATCGACCGTCGGTTGTGGAGAGCAGTGTGGGGGGCCATTCTCAGAAAGCGGGTGCTAAGCTGTGTAAGGGTGACGGTTGACTGATACATACCGGTAGGCTGAGGCACATTGTCTTCCATTTGGCTCCCGTGCCTGTGTGTGTGGTCTGATGGGTACCTCGCTGTTTTGTTATCACAGAATCTGGTAAGGTGCAAGGAGGGTGGCCTAAGTCCTGCAACTTGTTACATTTTCTTTTTCTTTTGTAAATACACATCTTGATTGCTCGTTTCATTGGCATTTCCCCCGCTTTTCATGCGGCCGCTGCCGCACTGTCAGGTAGGCCAGGCCAGATCAGAGATCTGTGACTTGCTGCGCAGGTATCATGTAAAGCCTGTACTAGCCTGTTTCATGGGTTGGTGCAGCAACTAAACTGGGTCCCTTCCCACTGAGTTTGCCTGGTGAGGAGGGTGTTTGGGTATGGATAGCTAGGCAGGATTAAAAAGCAAAACTCTGTCAAAGGGCGTAGGAGCCCTTGTGAGGCCAACGGCCATCCATATCTTTCGTGCCCAACTGTGTCTGCGGTGTCCTCCTGCAGTTGGGGTTACTTCTTATAGGTAGTGTTGGTGGCAGGATTTGCAGCTCCGGCCACCAGTAAAAGCACTTTAAGATCGCACAAAACATTCTCGAAGCATAAAAATTGAAAAACCTCATCTCAGTTGGGCGTACGCTCCTGTGCAGCTTCCCTTAGCAGGGCAGCTCACGCGGATGAAGGGATTGGGGCAGAAGCATTCGGGACCGCCAAATGTTTGATGATAGGGAGGGAAACCATGGAGTAACATTCCTGGTTCAGATTGGGCAGAGAGTGTCAGGGTGGTGCTGAGGTGTCGTCACTAGACGGCAGTCCCCTTGTTTGTTAACTGAGGCAGTCCCTTCGGGTGGGTGGCGTGGAATGTCCTATTCCCGATGAGAGGATGATCACCTGTCTCTGTGTCATCTGAGGTAGCGTTTGGACATCGGTATGCAGCCACTCTGCTGAGGTTTGGAGACCAAGATTGGGTGAGATTGCATGGTGGGTGGGTTACACCTATGATTGTCTGGTCGCGGCTCTGACGGTTACCATGGCCGCAGGATTGCTGTAGCTTGTGTCAATAAGCTGACTCCAATGATATTGAGGGTACACCAGTTTAACGAGGTATTATGAGACTAAGGATTCGTCAGCTCCTTAGGTGTCATTTCGCCTGGTCTCTATATGATGCTGCTGACTGAGGCAGTGAGTCCTCAGCCGTTTGAAGATGCATTCTATGCCATGCTCGAGTCTGTGGTTGATCAGCCTCCCAGGCGAGATACACTATTAGTCTTGGGGATTTAAATGCTTCGACTGGGATTGATAGGGATGGTTATGAAACGTGTTTGTCCCATGGTCTGTAATGTGGTCACCTGATAGCGCACTAAGTTTCGGCTTGACTTTGCAAGAAGTCATGGACTTAGGGTGGCCGTTCATGGGTTTCAGCGCCCACAGCTCATCGCTGGATTTGGTATTCAACGCTGCGGTGTGGCTAAAGGAGATTGACGATGTCTGCGTTGATGGTCGCTGGATGATGACCAGAAACTGCAGGGTCCGACTGGAGTGCTCAGTTCTCATACTGACCACCGGCTTGTTTTTAGCAAGCTTTAAGTTGCATCTTTAAAATCCAGGAGAATGGTACCATCCACCTCGGCTGGATGTTGGGCAATGCTCAGGGATGAGATGGTAGCTGAGGAGTTTGCGAACAACTGAGTGGAAAATATTTGGGGGGGGGGGTCTGGGTGGCTTTGGGGAAGATCCTGAGGAGTTGTAGAGTGGCCTTCAAGAGCCACCGTCCTTGATGTTGCCGGGTGTGATGTCTTGGAACTGCATCGTTAGGGCGAAGAAGGAAGTTTTGTGTCTCTCAAAGGGACAACTGGATACCATTGACCAAGAGTCGCAGGGCCAGGCTGAATGGAGAGCTGAGCTGTTCAGGAGCCTTGGGCGTAAGAACTGTATGTCGTCAGGGTGGACAAGGAGCCGATGTGCGACGGAAGTCTGTGAGGGGTAGAACATCACCTGTGGCCAAGTGATTACTCTTCCTGCTTACAGGGGAAATTCCTGCTATTGCGTTCAATGCAAGCCGCATTCCTCGTGTACTGCAGTAAGAGCAGAGGGTGTTGGCTCTTGACCAGAGGAGTCTGAAAGGTGAAGGCCCGCTGGGCCGGTTACTTTGAGGGGCACGGCTGCACGCAGGCTGATACCAAGCTGTCGAGTTGGACAGGTCAGGGGCTGTTAGCAATCCGCTGTTGGCGCTGAGCCTCCAATCAACTGTGGACCACCTTCGTTGTGGAAACAGCAGGCTGCGGGGAAGCCGGTTGAAATGGGGAAAAGCTTCCAGGGAACTGTGGCATCCATGCTGAACTTCTCAAAGATGGTGGAAATGCTTGCCATCGTCGTCGTGCATACAGTTCTGGGCTCTGCCGAGAACACAGGCATCATCCCAACTGACTGGAAGAGGGACCTTGTTGTCGCCTCTCTGGAAGGGAAGGGTGATCGCCGAAGACTGCACAACTAGAGGGTGGACGGCTGCTCTCAGTGCCCGGGCAAGGGTTTTGCTCGGGATATTCTTGATAGGGTTCGCACATCATCTGCTTGAGCACCCAACATCCAGAGCAGTCAGGCTTTAACAGACCTAAAGATGGTCAACGATTGACGCGTATCCTTGCTACTTTCGTGATCGCTCACCGGAACACAGACGAGAGTTTTCGACAGCAGCTTGCTTGCAGCCATTGTAGAGTCTCTGTAAAGCGTTCGATTGTGAATCCTCTGAAGGGTTCGAAGTCTCGTGGGTGGGCCAGCCAAATGGATCAATCTGATATCTGAACTCTCTGCTGGGTACTGAGAGTGCTGTGTAGATGTGGTGGTACCATCTCTGACTTATTTCGCACTTGTTACGGAGTTCGTCAGGGGTGTGTACTGGCGCCCACACTTTTCTAGGTCACTTGTATGGACTGGATTCTGGGGAGGATGCCAGAGAGATCAAGCTGCGGTCCATCGTTTGGGGGGAATGTCAAGATCTCTGACCTTGATTTCACAGATGGATGCAGTATTTTTGCAGAGACCTTCAATATCATTTGGGGGCCCTCGAAGTGCTTGAATGAGGATCGGAGCCGCTGGGATTCCGGGTTTCCTGGGTCAAAACTAAAGATCCAGACTTTCAAATGACATCTTGGATGCTACTGTCCTGTCTGTGCCTGTTTGTGGTGAGGAATGGTTAGGATCGTGGAGAGATTCACTGACGCTTGGCAGTGATAGTTCATGTCTCTGCTGGCTGAGTCAAAGGTCAAGCAGACGTCTGGGTCGGGTCGCTGGGGAGTCATGGATTCACTGATCAATCGGGGTGATGGCGGGCTGCCCGGTACCTGTGCGGGCAGGAATCGAAAGTCCGAGTCCTCAGGTCCCTTGGGCTTCCAAAATCTTGCTGCTATGGATGCGAGACTTGTACTGCTGACAAGGAATCTCAGACAGGAGACTTAATTCCTTTGGTAGCCCGAGGTCTCGTTCGGAGAATCCTTGGCTATTGCTCGTCAGATTTTGGTGTTCAACAAGCGGTTGCTGAGAGAGCTCATGGAGAGTTTTTTTTTTTGTTACCTGCATAGTCGCGTGAGGCGTCAGCCTGCGGCTGTATGTACATGTGGGCTCATGTTCCTGACGCCTGATCCTGGCTTCACCAGATTGCTCTCAGGCGACGGGAGTCTAGTGAGTGGAGGAGGCCAATGGGCCGACTAGCTTGCAGGGCAGGAGCGAGGCAGTACGGCTCCGCGACCCGTCCTTTTAATAGACCCTGTGGTGCGGGGGCGGGGGCGATTGAGCCGAGCGATGTCGCCCCTGAAATCGGGCCGGCTCTGATTGGCCCCCAGCCCAGCACACGACCCAATTGTGATGGGCTGGAAGCGGCTCTCTTACATTGGGCAAGCAAGCTGAGCTGCGGAATCATCTCGGCTTCAAAACACCGTGATACGATTGCCCTGCAGCCAAACTCCGCGGTTGTGGCCCGGGCGACGCGGCCGAGGTCGCGATCGGTCCCGCATGCCCACCGCGGGCACAACCACGGCGACCCGTGGTTATACGCTGGTCAATGTGGCGTTGGCTTTGTCCGTACGCCATGCGGCCTGGAGGGCGATCCGACCATAGCAGCACTCTCTGCTTGGCAGCAGCCTCGCCGGACGGAGGGGCGAGAAGATGTCTGCTGTCTGTGGAAGAGCACCTGTGCGCGGTGGTGGTGAGCGATAGACCGACGTTAAGATGTTATTGTAAACCCATGCCGCCAGACACGCAAATGAAGAGATGCGCTATGCATGCCCGCGTACATGCAGGCACGGATCTGCCACAAGTAGCACGCGGTTATTTATAACAAGCTGCACGCGCGAGTGTTTGCCATCGTGCTTGCGGTTATTTATCACAGGTGTGTTGTGTACACGGTGCCTAACCCCGGTCCCGCGCAGGAATTGAAGGGAAAAGATTTGATTATTAGATGTAGATTTTGGGTTGAAAAGAGGATAATATAATTATTAGATCAGAAATAGGGTTGAAAAGAATGCCGCCGGTGCATCCTGTACGGTGGGGGCAAGGTTGTTTCGGTTCTATCTTGTCGGCCTGCCGACGTGCATCCTCGGCAATGGCGGCTGTCGTGTTGTGTTGTTGATGCTTGTGCTTTCTTGAAGCAGTGAGTTGAGATTATCGCTGTGCTGCACGTGTTCTGTGGGGCAGGACAAGTGGTTGTGGTGGTCTGCTTTTCTGATCCCCCCCCTCCCCCCCGGGCACGGCCCGCGTGTTGCGATGCTTCTGCTGACTTTTGCGAAATGCTTCTTACAGTGCAGGGGCGTAGGGCCGTGCTTTTACAGGCAGTCCGTTGGCTTGGATTTATCTCCAGGAATAGAGTAAAAAGAGTGGAATGAAATTAGAGATATAACAACATAACTAATGAGATCCACACATACGACTTTGTCCGCGTTTGAACCCATTAGATCATGAGGGAAGGGTCTGATCTGTAGCATATATTCATGATAACTGTGGGAACCACTGTATGAGGATTGCATTGCTTGGGGGATGCGGTTTCCGAGAACCGCAACAATATTATATATATATAATATGTATAGTATACTATATATATATTATATATATATATCATATATATATATATATATAAATACATTATCACTGAACCTGGAATAATTTTGCATTAAATTCTTCATGGATTATTTTGAAGTAGGTGGGCAGTGATTTTTAAAATAGATACAAGTGATATCTGAGAATATTAAACAAAGGAAATGAACGGAGAGAAAAATAAGGAATTAGAAACTCACCTTTTGGTTGATTTCCTGCACGCTGCCATAATATATGTCTCTTGTCCGCCTGTCACCAACTGTGTGGATTTGAAACATCCAATGTACGCGCTCCAACCTGACATCTTCAATCCGGCTCTGATGAGAACTGGACATCATCTTTTAACAGAATCCTTTCTCCCCACATGACATCCGGCGAGCTCGTGTCATGTCTCTCCCTGGCTGTTGTCACATCCGGTTTGATTGCTGACCCTGTCTTGGTGGCGAGTTGCACTTTGCATGGCACTAACATCCATTTCTCACTGTCGGCAGGTACTGGTCTTACACCTCCCAACCCCGGCAGGAGAACCTTTGGCTGTGACATTTCCCTCCACTCCAACCTGCTTGTTTGAGCATGCTGCTTATGCGCTCACGCAACAATGGATTGGCGGGGGGGGGGGCTCAATCCACAGAATGAGATCAGGGCCATCTGCTCCCACATATCTCGACATTTGATGTCTTTGGCTCTGGAAAACGCCTTTTTATCCTTTGCTGATGACTGCAACCTCTGCCGTAACATCCCTTCCCTTCGTCCGCTTCAGAGAAATCGGCAATGCAGCATCTTCTCTCTCTCTATAGAACCTTGATATATTAGCTGACTGGTCAAAACACTTGGAATATGTGCCTTTCATCCTGACAAATCTCATAATCCCACTGTCTCTGTCCCGGAAAGAACATCTGACAACGCTTCCATCGACCTTTCTTTACAATCATCCTTGAAGAACGTTTTCAGTCAGTCACTCAAACCTTTGGGTCCTCACTATCAGTCATGATTTTTCTTGGGCAAATTACACTTACTGATTGCGTCCTAAAGGCAGTTCACCAAAATGGACTATCTTCCTTCATGGCAAACTTCTCGCTTGGCACACCTTGGGAACTCTTATCCACTTAGCAAGGCTTCATCTGCAGGTTGATAAGAGTTCTGCTGTCCCCTCTGCGAGCGCCACTGCCTCACTCCCTGCCAGGCTTGACGCCGTGGAAACCAATGCCTTTAAGATGCAATGGAATCTTCCCCAATAAAGCTAGAGTTATGGGTCCTATCGGGCTTCGCCATCGCAGTACAGGTTGGGTGGTTCTCTGTCTTCTACCCCGGCGGGGCTTCTTTCTGGTGCTTGCCCCCTGCTGCCCTTTCCATGCTCTGTCCTCCCCCCAGATAGTATGCATGCAGTCTGTTATTACCCGTCCCCTCACTGTGAAACTCCCAAAATACAGAATCACTGGTCACCTCCATTCATTTTGTTCGCTCTTCTTTTTTCTTGTTTTTTTTTTTTTCTCCTTCCTGTGGAAAACTAACTATGCAGTCTCTTCAATCTCATGCTTCGCGCTCCAGAGCTTCAAAGAGCATGCAGTTCGTTCACCGCACTGATCTCAGATCTCCCTGCCTGGCCAAACTGAATTTTCTACCACCGTTAACGCCTCCCGAATCTACTATTCACAAATTCCCAGGCTAATTTCGCTTCCTGAAAGTTTTGGTTGTAATCGCATCTTGTTCACCCTCCATCGTACTTCCCCTCAAATCTTCCCATATTCCCTTATTTTTCCAAAGTCTGTTCTCTGTTTGTGGCTGCCTCATGCTGATGTTAGGTGTGTGTACCACACCTTCCGCCTCCCCCTTCTGCTGCTATATGTTGTTGTTCTGATCCATTCTATTTTCTTAGCTCCTCCACGAGTCTCGACATTGTATCCAAAAAAAGGAAGTTTCCACATCAATACCAGTCTTGGACGAATAAAACACCAATCCCAAGTTTACAACTATGTAGACTACTATTTGACCCCCCGCCCCCCCCCCGATATAATCCCCCAATCCTTGTTGGGTTGGGTGATAGAACGTTTTGTGGCCGCAATGGTTTAATGAACCAGCGACTGGTTAGGCCTGATTTGGACAATATAGTTTGTGATTTGTTTTAGGGGTGCCTGCGATAACTCACGCTCCTCTTCAATGAAGGAAAGCCGTGAGGATCTTTCACGTCCACCAAATCTAATGTTTGCAGATGGAACGCCTCAGCTTAACATAATCTTGAAGGATGGCACACATTGACGAAACAGCCAGGATGATAATATATAGCTGAGTCAGCCCATGAGTTTTGGACAGTATCAAAAGGCAAGTGTGCCTCAGGTCTCGCTCTCCTTCGCAGTTGTTAAAACAAGACACTCATTGTGTGGGGCTTGAATAAAAATTGTCTTTTTCAAACTCTTTTAAGAAGCAATTAATATAAATGGTATGGTAATGGGTCTGCTGGGCTGATTAATTCTCCATCTTTACTATTGATGAAGAAAGGCATGAGACACATCACTAGTTTATTTAATATATTGAATAAGAACACGAATATCGGATTTACTCTTACTGAATTAACGAGGGAACTATACAGAAGAGCAGGAACCCTGCAGAAGCATCCGGCACGAAATGTAAAACCGACTCTAAGTCGCTCAACTCACACCCTCCAAAACCCCAAGTCCTCAACCTCCCGCCACCCAACAACCCGGCCATGACTCTCATCAACCCAAAGGCATCAAGTCGCATCCCCACATCCAATCCCCTCCACAACTCAAACTTCGCGCCCCCCCCGCACCCACTGAAAGTCCTCAACCACACCCTCCCCCACCCAAGCCTTACCTACCCTCCAAACTCTGCTCTATCTTTGTTCGCCTCCCCAGACCGCCCTCGCTAACCCTGTTCCTCCTCCAACCCAACCCTGTCCTCGCCTCCTCCTCACTCATAAAAGCTGATGGGTATTTCCACGTCGATCATTAGCATATTTCTTCATTCGCTCAGCAAAACAGCGGAATGTTTAACTATTGTCCCTCCCCTAATCATGCGCTCATATGTTGTGTATATATAATAGTAATATATGTATATTGATATGTATGTATATATTTACCAAGCCCAGCCCATGATTTTAAAGTAAATTTATTTATTGAACATTTGAAATATATTTGAATCCATTTTTAAATTACGTACCTAACTAGTATTTGTAGACTTTCGCATTTGCAAATTCAATGCTTTCACTCGTTCAGCAGACATAGAACTAGACGGTTCTTATTATTCTTCAGTGGGATTTCTTACAAGGGGTTTGGAATTCTGCTAGTGATGTTGGTTCTGGCTTTTCACACAGTCAATCCATATGGCCCCAGAGGTGTTCAATGGCATTTATGTCAGACACTGAATTAGGCCATGGAATTGCGCTTGATCCATTTCTGTCCTTTCTTCTTTGTTTTTTTGCGTGTGGATGGTCTCTTCCTAGACACAGTGTTGTTTTTTGAGCTTCACACATGCGACCGGACAGGGAGACATCCATCCTCAAGGATAGAAATGTGGTGTTTGAGAGTTGATGCTTGCCACACACCCACAAGCTCTGACGCGACCAGTGCTCCAGATTGTGCTCCGGCCACACATCACTGCAAACCACCGTGTTTAACAGTTGGCTGAAATCAGTTCAAGAGAGAACTCTTGACTGGGAAGTTTGAGCAATTGGGACTCATCTGAAAAAAACTTACGTTTTTCCAAATGCTCCAGGGGTCTGTTGGTCCATCTCGTCAGCCCACTTCTTTTCTCCTTTGAATGTTGGGCGGGTCTAAGAAGAGGTTTTCTCCAAGCTGCTCTCCCATGGTAGCCAGTTGATGAAGGTACCGCACGGCAGTTTCTTGAGGAGACACTTCAGACCTCCTCTGCAACATCTTCTGCCTTAGGCAACGGGAGGTTTTCTCACTTTTCTCTCACGAGTTTTCTCAGCTGCTGGAAGCCCTTGCTTTTTGGACGCTGCGAAAGACACCTTTCTGAGGGCCAGATCGACCAGACGGAAGCTGTTCGATCCTTTGCCCTTGCTGTGTGATTCAATCCAACAATCCCACCGATTGACCGTAGAAAGCGGAATGCGAAAGGTCTGAGCTATCTGACGGTCTGACTGACTCCAGCATTCGATTGGCCAACAATTCGTCCTCTTTGAAAATCGGAAAAGTTTGTGTGCTCCCTGGAATTCGAGGCCATAGTTAATTGCGTAGCAAGACCCAGGTACTCGTTCTGGCAAAGAAATAGTCGAAATATTCGTAAACATCCTGAGTAAAAACTGCGTTAATATCGGATTGAAATGAAAGAACATTAAGGTGTCTATTTATTCTGCCATTCTATATATATAACTATATATATTATGAAATATATATTATTCATATTACATAAGTGATATATGTATATATATATATTCAAAATGCAACCATTCTACTGTGCTGTAATGTATATATATAATTCAAATTTGCATACTCATTTTTGCTGTGTATCATCCATCATATCATCATCATCTCGAGCGTACTCGGGCATATTTACGCTCCTCGATGGCAGAATAATCTACAGTGGTTTCCATCCTATTTAGATCGCGTAGTTCGCTTGAACCGGTCTCCCCCTAAGGCGGAGTGCACTTCATACGCGTTCGCAGTATATTAGCAGTCGCTAAATTCGTGCCTCATCTACCCGGCTGCCATAGATGATTTTACTGACCTCGAATGGCTCAAATATCCCAGCAAGCATGGTAGCTATAATATTGCCGGACCTCAGAGGATGACAGGCTGAGTCACACCCCACTGTGTTTATATGAATTCAGTGGCCAAACGGGACTTGAACATCAGACCCTTAGGCATCCCAAGCCTGTACCATGGGATCCAGGAAATATAATATAATATATATATATATATATATATATATATACTCTTATATATATATCATATATATTATATTCAGTATTCCCTGTGTCGTAAGAGGCGACAGCGGTTTGCGTCAGGAAGGGCATCCGGCCCGTAAAACCTGCTGCTTTCCAAATTCATTATGCGGATCATAACGGATGATCCGCCTGTGCAGACCCTACGGGAGCAGCTGCAATAGAAGGATATATATATATATATATAATATATATATATACCATACATAACTAGATATATACATATACATAATATACAATATGTATATATATATATATATATATATATTGTTTAAATGCAACTCATTATACTGTGCTCGCGATGTGACCCGTGTTCTGGCATGGGAGGGAGCCCGACAGGCAAATGCAAATGCGAAACTGTGAATGCCAGAACCATGAACCAATAAGATTTCACATTCTGTGAGCGCCTCATCAAAACGTTCAAGCATGGACACCGGTTCGTGAAGGACTTTGGCAAAAAACTTACTGCAGCTGACTCGCAACAGAATAAAGGTGTGGATGCCAGTGGCGAACTGAAATGGCTGAATACGCAAATATCAACGGATGGAAACCCTCATCAGCCAATTTCCTGATTCTCCTTTAGAACTCAAATCTCTCGATATTTTAATTTAATCACAATTAATACTCACACCATTAATGTAACAAAATACAATGTTAGCAAAATTCGTGAGTAAACGAAAGATGAAAGCTTTATACAAACACTCGTGAGGTAACAAATATACACGCTTTATACGAACACTCGTGAGGTTAACACTAATCCAGACGCTTTATACGAACACATCGTGAGGTAAACAAATATCACGCTTTATACGAACACTGTGAGTTAAACTAATCCAGACGCTTATAGCGAACACTCGTAAGGTAAACTAATATAGACGCTTTATACGCACATCATAGGTAAACTAATATAGACGCTTTATAAATAGAACACTCGTGAGGTGAACTAATATAGACCTTTATACGAACACTCGTGAGGTAAACTAATATAAACGCTTTATACAAACACTCGTGAGGTAATAATAAAGACGCTTTATACACGACTCGTGAGGTGAACTAATATAGACGCTTTATACAACCTCGGTGAGGTAAACTATATAAACGCTTTATACAACACTCGTGAGGTAAACTAATACAGACACGCTTTATACAAACACTCGTGAGGTAATGAATATAGACGCTTTATACAAACACTCAGTGGGTAAAACGAATATAGAATGCTTTATACAAACACTGCTGAGGTAAACGAATATAGACGCTTATACAAACACTCGTGAGGTAAACAATATTAGAATGGGCATTTATTAACAAACACTCGTGAGGTAAACAATATAGACACTTATACAAACCTCGTGAGGTAAACGAAAATTTAAACCCATTTATACCAAACACTCGTGAGGTAAACGAAATAGACACTTATACAACACTTCGTGAGGTAACGAATATAGACACCTTTATACAACACCGTGAGG
>CM068957.1:5280999-5299919 GCA_035128595.1 Eptatretus atami | reverse complement strand
GGTAAACTTAATATATCGACATTTATACAAACACTCGTGAGGTTAAACGATATAGACGCTTCTATACAAACACTCGTGAGGTAAACTAGTATAGACGCTTTATACAAAACATTCTGAGGTAAATCGAATATAGACACTCTTATACAAACACTTGTGAGGTAAACTAATATAGACGCTTATACAAAACACTCGTTGAGGTAAACGTAATATGACGCTTTATACACAACACTCGTGAGGTAAACTAATATAGACGCTTTATACAAATCACTCTGTGAAGTAAACTAGTATTAGACGCTTTATACAAAACACTCGTAGGGTAAACTATATATAGTCGCTTATACAAGAACACTCGTGAGGGAAACTAGTATAGACGCTTTATACAACACTCGTGAGGTAAATGAATATAGACCTTTATACAAACACTCGAGTGAGGTAAACTAATATAGACGCTTTATACAACACTCGTGAGTAAACTAAGATAAGACGCTTTATACAAACACTCGTGAGGTAAACTAATATAGTCGCTTTATACAAACACTCGTGAGTAAACTAGTATAGACGCTTCTTATACAACACTCGTGAGGTAAACTAGTATAGATGACTTTATACAAACACTCGTGAGGGAAACTGAAGTATAGAGCTTTATACAAACAATCGTGAGGGAAACTAATATAGACCTTTATACAAACACTCGTGAGGTAAACTATATAGACTTTATACAAACACTCGTGAGGTAAACTAGTATAGACGCTTTATACAAACACTCGTGAGGTAAACTAAATAGTCGCTTTATACAAACACTCGTGAGGTAAACTAGTATAGAGCTTACAAAAACACTCGTGAGGTAAACTAGTATAGAGCTTTATACAAACACTCGTGAGGTAAACTAATATAGTCGCTTTATACAAACACTCGTGAGTAAACTAGTATAGATGTTTATACAAACACTCGTGAGGAAACTAATATAGACGCTTTATACAAACACTCGTGAGGTAAACGAATATAGACGCTTTATACAAACACTCGTGAGGTAAACTAATATAGACGCTTTATACAAACAATCTAGGTAAACGTAATATGACGCTTTAACAAAACACTCGTGAGGTAAACGAGTATAACGCTTTATACAAACATCATGAGGTAACAATATAGACTTTATACAAACACTCGTGAGGTAAACGAAAATAGACCTTTATACAAAACTCGTGATGTAAACGAATATAGACGCTTTATACAAACACTCGTGAGGTAAACGAATATAGACGCTTTATACAAACACTTGTGAGGTAAACTAATATAGACGCTTATACAAACATCATTGAGGTAAACATATATAGACGCTTTATACAAACACTCGTGAGGTAAACTAGTATAGACGCTTATACAAAACATCTGAGGTAAGAATATAGACCTTTATACAAACACTGTGAGGTAAACTAATATAGACGCTTTATACAACACTCGTGAGGTAAACTAGTATAGACGCTTTATACAAACACTCGTGAGGTAAACTAAATAGTCGGCTTTATACAAACATCGTGAGGTAAACTAATAGACGCTTTATACAAACACTCGTGAGGTAAACTAGATAGACGCTTTATACAAACACTCGTGAGTAAACTAATATAGCGCTTTATACAAACACTCGTGAATAAATAGTATAGACGCTTTATACAAACACTCGTGAGGTAACTAGTATAGAGCTTTATAACAAACACTCGTGAGGAAACTATATAGATGCTTTAACAAACACTCGTGAGGTAAACTAATATAGACGCTTTATACAAACACTCGTGAGGTAAACTAGATAGATGCTTTATACAAACACTCGTGAGTAAACTGTATAGACGCTTTATACAAACACTCGTGAGGTAAACTAATATAGCGCTTTATACAAACACTCGTGAGGTAAACAGTATTAATGCTTTATACAACACTCGTGAGTAACTAGTATAGCGCTTTAACAAACACTCGTGAGGTAAACTAATATAGCGCTTTATACAAAAACTCGTGAGGTAAACTAGTATAGATGCTTTATACAAACACTCGTGAGGGAAACTAATATAGACGCTTATACAAACACTCGTGAGGTAAACTAGTATAACGCTTATAAACACTCGTGAGGTGAATAATATAGACGCTTTATACAAAACTCGTGAGTAAACTAGTATAGACGCTTTATCAAAACACTCGTGAGGTAAACTATTAGACGCTTTATACAAACACTCGTGAGGTAAACTAGTATAGACGCTTTATACAAACCACTCGAGGTAAACTAGTATAGACGCTTTATACAAACACTCGTGAGTAAACAGTATAGACGCTTTTACAAAACACTCGTGAGGTAAACTAATATAGACGCTTTATACAAACATTCATGAGTAAACAATATAGACAGTTTATACAAACACTGTGATGTAAACTAAGTATAGACGCTTTATACAAACACTCGTAGGTAAACAGTATAGACGTTTATACAAACACTCGTGAGGTAAACTAATATAGTCCGTTTATATACAAACACTCGTGAGGTAAACTAATATAGACGCTTTATACAAGACACCGTTGAGTAAACTAGCTATAGACGCTTTATACAAACACCTCGTGAGGTAAACTATATTAGTCGCTTTATACAAACACTCGTGAAGTAAACTAATATAGACGCTTTATACAACACTCGTGAGAACTAACTATATAGAGCTTATAATCAAACACTCTGAGGAAACTAATATAGATGCTTTATACAACACTCGTGAGGAAACTAATATAGACCTTTATACAAACACTCGGAGTAAACTAATATAGATCTTTATACAAACACTCGTGAGTAAATAGTATAGACCTTATACAAACACTCGTGAGGTAAACTAATATAGTCGCTTTATACAAACACTCGTGAGGTAAATAGTATAGATGCTTTATACAACACTCGTGAGGTAAACTAGTATAGATGCTTTATACAAAACTCGTGAGGAAACTAATATAGCGCTTTATACAAACACTCGTGAGTAAACTAGTATAGATGCTATAATACAAACACTCGTGAGGGAAACTAATATAGACGCTTTATACAAACACTCGTGAGGTAAACTAGTATAGACGCTTTAAACACTCGTGAGGTGAATGAATATAGACGCTTTATACAAATACTCGTGAGGTAAACTAGTATAGACGCTTTATACAAACACTCGTGAGGTAAACTAGTATAGACGCTTTATACAAACACTAGTGAGGTAAACTAGTATAGACGCTTTATACAAACACTCGTGAGGTAAACTAATATAGACGCTTTATACAAACACTCACTGACGTAAACGACACCAAATACAGCCGAATCTGCCAGCGAGAAAGGGCGGATCAAAAATTAAAATCATCATTGTATTGACTATTGTATTGAGAAATTTCGGAAACCTCCCACCCACCTGAGAATGGATCAAAGCGGGGTCATTCGCGTGGAGCTTTAGGACATCCGCTTGGACCCGAAAACATTCCACAGCAGGTTTAACGGGGCTCGCCCCAAACTAAGGGAGTAGTTCGGGGACAGACAAACAGGCCCTCCTACTTTGTAATAAATACTGTATTAATATATACATATAGATCGGTGAATTGGAGGTTTAACCGGTGTTAGCTCTGTCTTGCAGACCCTGATCGGTATTTCGGAAATTTATGAACCAAAAGATGTGAAGAGCAGAAGCTTTCTGCAGGACCCCGACTCGACTTCTGTGGTGATGATGATGCTTGTCGATTTATGATGAGGATTTTTTTTTTATCGATGCGTCCAAATGATCCCGTCCATCAATATTCTTGCAACCATCTTTAGGTTCTGTAATATCGTGTTTTAAACCGTGTCTTTTAGACATCCATATTTGTTCACCGCATGATGGCCATGCCGATGTAGTTAGCAGCAGCGATTGTTTTTTTTCTTTTTTTTCGAGCCTTATTTTTTTAGGAATGTTTCCGAGCTGTGTTCATTCACCGATTGTGCAAAATGTATTTTGTGCGAATGCTCAAGGTTATTAATGCTAAGTTAAAAAAAAAAAAAAATTCGGATTGTGATAATGAAAGATTGTAAATGTGAGACCGAACTGTAAGCTGAAGACATGGAAAACGTGTTTCTTTTCGTTCCCAATCTGATCGGTGAGCTTTCTGGGAGATCTCCATCAGACAAAGTGTAAACGATGTCATATTCTATTCCTCGGTTTGTTTTTTCCTCGTGACGTTCACGACGCGGATTTTATTTCCAGCGATACTGTCGCCGAATGTGCGTCCATTGACGTGTGATATTTTATTTTACTTTAAAATAAATATTTAAACTCATTTTATCCAACAATGATGACGGTCGATCAATGTGCGGGTATTTCCACTGTAACGAGTGAATGTTTCATGATGAGGGTTTTGTTTTTCCGCAGGTATCGAATTTCCACAAGCGATTACGTCACGGCAACGTGTTACATCTGGGTATTCCGGGGTGTGTTCCATGACCAATCAGCTTGTAGAGCGCTCGCCAAGCGGCTTAAGCACTCAAGCAAGCACACCGAAGAAACGGTTGGCTTGGCAAGCTGATTGGTAATGGAACATCTCCACTGCTCATATACACTGTATATTTGTAGGTACAGTACAGTACAGTAGAGTTTTGGTTTTGTAAAATGACAAGCCGGGAGGCGACGATGGTTCGCGGGCATTATTGAGGAAGCCCTACCGTAAAAACCTATCTCTTCCATCAAAATTGACCAAATCAAATCGGATTTTTTTATATGTTGTACTTATGGACATTACGCACAGCTTCTAGGAAATTAAATTGCGAGAAAAAAAATCGAGAAAAAATAAATAAATAGTTCAAGTGGGCGTGGCTCCGCCCACAAGGGGCGTGGGATGCCCCTCATACAAAAAGACACAACTAGACCATGATATCTAGCTTGTGTCCAAGTTTCATCGATATCGCATCAAACGTCACGGAGCTATGCTCTGGAGAGAGTCATAGACACACACACAGACACAACGACAGTAGTGGTCACTGCTGGCGCCCGCGAACCAATATTTCCTCTTTGGAATTAGGTTCGGAAACAGCACGCTGCTGCCGGTTGCACCCTCTCGGAGCAGGCACTGCATCAGCAGCACAGTGGCAATGCAGCTGGTGCAGTGCCCCCTGGAGTTTTGGGCAGGAATTTCAGAATTTATTTTGGGGGTAATGGCTCCACTGGATCAACACAAAGTGGAATCGGTTTGCGGTTGTTTGTGTGCAACTGTTTTTCCCCACCGTCGGTTCGTTGCTCATTTTGAACCCCATGACCGACCTCTTCCATGAGCCTCGATGTTACACAAGCAAACGACATAGTTGTGCTTTGTGCAATCATGCTTGTCCATTCGCTGCTTCAAAGTTGCAGCTCGTCACTCTTTCATGTTGTCCCTAATGCTTTCTGCCACACCACCCACCTTTTCCTCCAGATTCGGTTCCATCTTGCCTTTGTCCACGTACACCCTCCTTTGTCAGTTGAAGCCCCCTCTTCTCCATGACCCTGACATGCCACTTTGTTTAAAAAAAAATAAAGAAGATTCCAAAACATTTGAGATTACAATGCTTCCAGTGACAATGATGGCACCACAAAATGGCAGTTATTGATTGTTCCTTTGCAGGTTATGCCCGTATCATATTGGCTGCCATCGCGTTCTGCTTGATGAGATCACTACCTGGAGCAGCCTTTTCTCTGTACCTCCTCAGTGGCTTTCTGGACGCATTTGACGGCTTTGCTGCTCGGGCGTTAAACCAAGGTTTGACACCCATGTGTTATTGATGCACTGATGTTTAAATGGTGATGCTTTTAGGGAGTGCAGGGAGGGGGGATAGGCAAAAGCACGTCTGCTAAGTGTGTGTTTTTAAACACAATATATATGTCCTCGTGAGGTAAGTATATATATGTATGTGTTTTGAATTTCATTTTGGGGTAAGAATACCCCTTCTAACATCATAGTGCACGCAGGCTCTCACGATAGCATACCTTGGGCATTCCATGTCAAGTGTACTCACCCTCCCGACACTAATACCTCATTTTCTCCCCATATGTTGGTCATTTATTCACTTGGGTGAAAAAACTCAAATACCAACTTTTTAGACCTGTGGGCCATTGGGGCCCATTTTAGCCCCCCCAAAAAAATTTTGGTGCCCGGCTGCCCCACAATCTTCCAGAGGCATATCACAGGTTTTAGTGGTCCGATTTGGCTGACCTTGGTATCAAAATGCTCGTAAAAGTGAGATCTTTCGAATCGCGTAAAGTAAATCACTCAAACAGTAATTCAAAAAGTTATAGTTTGGGGGCGCCCTTTGACTTGGGCCCCCGCTCCCCAGCCAAACCGATGTCCCGATTTTTTCGTGTGAGAATACCCCTTCATATACACCAACACCTCAGCATAAATGAAATGGATCCCAATGGGTTCACGCATGGCAAAGATTTATGTTGGGGACTCGGGTCTGGACACACAATACGCCACAATACATCGCACAATATTTGAACACAAGATTTCCAACACTAGATCAGTATATTGTACATAAATTTTCCACATGCACATGCAGGAATGGAAGCGATACTAGTACGAGTAAGGGTTTTCCTAGCATATTATAGTCAGATTTTTTGCCAACCAATGTTTTATTTGACAGTATGTATTGTGGCTATTGTGGGGCCCAAGGTCAAAGGGTGCCCAAACTATAACTTTTTGAATTACTGTTGCGGAGTGATTTTACTTTACGCGATTCGAAAGATCTCGCTTTTACGAGCATTTTGATACAACATCAGCCAAATCGGACCACTACAACCTGTGATATGGCCTCTGGAAGATTGTGGGGCAGCCGGGGCGCCCAAATTTGGGGGGCCTAAATGGACCACAGGTCTAAAAGTTGGTATTTTTCGTTTTTTCACCCAAGTGAATAAATGACCAACATATGGGGAAAATGAGGTATTAGTGTCGGGAGGTGTGTATCTTGACATGGAACCCCAGCTATGGTTTTGGCCGTTTTTAACCTTTCTTCCAGATTTCGTTCTTCTCGTCATAGCCTCTTGGTCCCGTAACCGAACTTCATTCATTCAAACCATTTTCAGGAAAGGCGAAAATATCTTTTGGAGAAATAATTTGACTGTCGTAAGGTCTACGCAGACTCTCACGTGTTGCTTCTCGTTTGACTGTACTCCCACGCCATCTGAAGGCCTTGCCATGACTTGTGGAAAAAAATGCCATTCTGCTGCTCAATACCATACTCTGATTTGTGACGACATAGGTTTATGAAGGCTTTGCAATTCTTTATATTGGCCAGCGCAACCGTCTGAGAAATAGTAAGTTTCTTTCATTTCCAAAGGTAGATTTCAAGTGTTCAATGAGCTTCTTTGGAAGAGGTGGACTGAGACAACGTCGTGAGTATTGCATTCTGATATAATCGTGAACGAATCGTGGTTAATTTGCCATCGTCCGATTTGAATAGTAAACCCAGGGGTGAATTGTCGCTTGAGAGCAGTTCCAATGGATATCCTTGAGCCGCATCCTGTACGACAAACGAATAGTTCTCTGAGAAGTCTCCAATAATGACAAATTCTCCTTCACCGATTTCGTCTTTCTTATTTTCAGAAACTGAGATTGGGCCTTGGCAATGAAGTCGTGTCTCACTAATTTCACCGTGCGTTCACAGAATTGATAAATGAATTTCCAAAGCAGGACCATGGAGCTAGTTCAGATCGGTGGTGATGTCCACCGTTAAACTGAATTTCATCAATATCCTATAGTTCATAAGCACTCAAGTAGCTCGGTTTTGAAGTCTTCAATGGATGGGAACTTTCACAAGTTCTGAATAACATGCCAATTGTGCTGGGTTACAAACTATGCGTGCTATCACTGATGATAGCTAGGAAGTTCGGCTATCTGTGGCATTTTGGAACCAACATCATGGTTTCACATTTTGATGTATCGTACATACACATACAATGTGTGTACCGCCTGAACGGCCAGGACACACTCCGAGGGACGGAGCATGGGAACTTCGTGAATCAAACTTTCAGCACGGTTCTTCTCTTGAATTTCTGAAACAGTTCCTTGAGATTGTTTAGTACCGGTGCTTTGAATTTTGTCTTTTCCATGTTCATTCTGACCACACACAGTCCTTTTTCCCGGCATTATTCGGCTGACTCATCACTTTGGTAAATTCGGTTAGGCGGATTTCACTTCGTCAGGCAATTTTTTACCTTTGGGATTTGGAGACGATAGATACCATTTTTCTTTCTCTAAATTTTGGGCTTGCACAGCCATTCTTGGGAGCAACTGAATTCACTCATCATCCCTCTGATGCTCATATCCGAGCAAATATTGTCAGTATACGTATTTGCTCTGAACGGCTCGAAACAACGTATTTTTCTTTCAGGCTTTTGATCACCTCTGGCATGCAGTTTTCATCACATTTTGACGCTGTATTTTGTGTTTTATCCGCAGTGCTTGGTCCAGAGACTAATTATAATTTTTCGCACAGAATCTTCCACTTTACTTCGCTTTTCAGGAACGTACCCTGGGTTCTTTCGCCTTTCGTTTGTCGAATGGGCTTTCGCCTATCATCGATAACGATTGGTTTAATAGGTCACATTTCTGCTTCTCGCTCAAACACTCCTCGTCCTCATCTGTCAAAATAGATTCTGCAATGCCTTCGATAGTACCTCTGATAATAATTTCGAACTGTCGAAGATGATTCTTCAATACGCTCTGGTGACAACTGAGAGAGTTTTTTTCTGCACGAAGTACAAAGTCTGTCATCTTTTTCACCTTTGAAGAAATTTCATCAACATATCATTTGACACATTGTGAAGATCTTTTCGTTGTTTTGTTTTATGGCAGCTGAACGGATCGCAAAGTATTTTCGGAACTCCTTTCGATCTTCAGTCGCCATGCTTACTGCAAAATATGCAAAAACTGAGATTAGCCCATTTATACTTAATTCGATGATGGTTATACAAAAATGTACACTTAAAAATCAATAGACACTAATTTTTTCGCAAATGATCAATATATAATTATTATATATAATACTCCAGAGATGATGATTGTCAATTTCAGACATAAAGTCGCCTGCCAGCAGTGACGTCATTGGAACGATGAGCTGCAAAACGTCGCCCAATGTCGAATCAAGAATTAGTGATATGTGGACCCCGAACAATAAAACCATCATCAAACTTTGAGATCCCATTTTAATTTATGCAGAGGTGTTGGAGTATATGAAGGGGTATTCTCACACGAAAAAAATCGGGATCAACGGTTTGGCTGGGGGGCGGGGGCCCAAGGTCAAAGGGCACCCCAAACTCTAACCTTTTGAATTACTCTTTCGGAGTGATTTTACTTTACGCGATTCAAAAGATCTCGCTTTTACGAGCATTTTGACACCAAGATCATCCAAATCGGACCACTCCAACCTGTGATATGGCCACTGGAAGATTGTGGGTCAACCGGGGGCGCCCAAATTTGGGGGGGGGGCCCTAAAACGGGCCCCGATGGGCCCCCAGGTCTGAAAATTGACACATAATGTTTTACCGTGGATACAAACACTTGCACAAAAAAAAGAGTAAAATCTGAGATGTGTCAAAATTTCGCTGAAAAATGTGTCCGCTTGACATGGAACACCCCTGGTGTGAGGTTCATGGAGGAGCTCGTACGTACAAGAAAAGGTCATCGGTACTACGATAAACGGAATGTGAGGCAATCAGACTACCATGGTTTGCTTTGTATTCTCATCTGAACCGATGGCTCATTATATGCGGAACCCAGGTTCAAATCCCATTTATTATACTGTAATATATATGTATTTGTCCACCGTCTACCCATGTTCTTACCATTCATGTTAAAGTATATGTCTATTATTGGCTTGTTTTTTTTTCTTCTTTTTTTTTTCTTTTTCTGTATGCTGTTGTTGTACCTAAGCTCAACTTTGAACCTTGGATCAACGTAAATAATTGGTTCACAAGTCAGTAAGTGACCACTATATTCGTTATTGGTGTGTGTCTGTCTGTCTGTCCCGAGCATAGCTCCGTGGCGAAATCGCTGTAATCAAACCCAAACAAGGCGGCTAAGGTTGAGTGGCCCTGTCATTGTAGTAAGTAAGTGGTCTTGCGCGATCAGCTTTGTATTTTGAAAATTATAGTGCGTTTGTATAATCGACTCCAACTACAAACTACTGGTCTCAATTTCTCTCACCTTCCCACGAGGTGGGCCTGGGAAAATCGTTTGGGCCAAATCGTTTCAGGCCAGATGTTCGAAGGAATGTGGATTGCTGAGAATTGTTAATTGTTATCGTGTCCATTGACAACTCACCTCTTCGTAAAAAAACACCATGGGATCCTATAACATTACCAACAATTGCTAACAGATGGGACACGGGACCGAGACGTCCATCCGAAGGAGGTGCACTCGATGATGCAACGATGTGAGTATTCCTGTCAGTGCCATCTTTTACCTTACATTCCCGGAAAATAATCACGTTTTATCTCTCATTCCATCGCAGTCCCTTCCCTTTTTTATAACCGCCACACCTCCCCACACCAGCCCTGAAGTACTGGCTACCCAAACAAGATCGCAATCACCCCCCAAGCCCCAATCCTGAGCTACACTTTAGATTTTTAATTATATTTCATATTTAAGTTTTAAAGTATTAAAAATATAAAAAGACCATTTAGCAGCCAATCAGGGGGAACCTTGACACTTCCGTTAATTACACCTTTGCCGAATAAATAAAAATTATATAGCACACAAGAAAATGACCAACAGATAATGAACATTTTCTTGCAAGAAAAAGCTAAGGTATCAATGCAACAACTGTGAACTGTACAAGAGATGGGAAGGACTACAACACTAAGATGAATGTTTGTTTCATTCCACAAACGGGTTTTGACTTAACCAAACAAAGTTTACATCACATATGAATACATTAACAAGCCTTAAGCAACTCCTTGGCACCTCGTGATTAATCATTGTCCTCTTGACCACCCTCTCCCTCTCTACCCGGTCACCTCAGCGATGTTTGCAGATGCTGCCAGCACGTTGCATCAACGCCGATGACAAGCCTTTAAGAAATGGCCACCGGAGAAAAAATGACCACCGCAGTGAGCGTCCAGTTTAAGACCTGGAACTGAAATGGTGAACAGCTGCAAAAATGGTTCTAACCAACTTACTTGAAATAGTACATAATCCCTTTAATCCTACTATTTTAAATAAGGTGTGTGTGTGTTGGTTGTGTGCACTGCGCATATGATGTCGATGCTTCCAAAGGAAGGGGTGTTTCTGGTTGTATAAATAACACAATTGCTACTCGATATTCTACCTAATCAATTTCCCATCTGAAATCAAACATGGACTCCAAAGTAATTTTGGGGTGAGGGAGTCATTTGCAGGCCCTTGGTTAAGTTCCCAGACCAAATATCAATTTGTCACACAGAGGATTCGTAGTCTGTTTGGTTCAATGAAGTGCTTGTAAAAAGAAAGAATAACCAGTTGTAATTTGCCTTTGTACATACCATAGGCCCGATCATGATAATTGAGAAGAGGCAGGAATAAAACAGTCATTGCAGGCACACATCAGGAACAGCCACAAGCTGCGATGCAGGTAAGCAATAGAATTTAATATTAGTAGTAGTACCTGCCCCTACGGGTACCCAACCCCAAAACCATCGCCAAAGATAAAACACCACTCTACGTTAATTGGGGTCATGATGATCCTATGTAGCAACGTCTGGATGTTAATTGGCCCAGAACTGTAGGCAGAGTAACCCGAAGACCACACACAACACACACACACCACCAGTCCGTGAATTATAGTAAGGATTATGCTGATCATGGTGTTTGATGTTTATCCGGGCCTTTAAAAGATTATTTTCAACTCAAATCCACTGAGAAGGAAAGGTTAATAGATTGGAGCAGTCCCCAGGTCCAATTGCTACACACCATAATGGAGCAGGGAGGGCCTTGTGTGCATTGCTTCCACTTAGAAATAGTAAACCAACAACTGGAGGAACACTCGAGGAGGTCTGACTTGTTTTCTCTCCAGCAATACTGCTTCCAGACGGATTCACCGCATGTGCGTGGCCAGTGTGTGAATAAATAGTCGTGCTAATTATTTTATATTTTTCCTTGTGAGCTCAAAGTGGAAGTCCGAGACATTCACAATATGAGCTCGACGCCAAATTTGGATATTCTACAGGGTGACCTGAAAGTTACTTCACCCCCACTACCTTTCTCGCACCTTTCCCTCCCTCCTCCCATCCACCACGGTATGACGCGAATTTTGACTCAACTGGACGTGGAAGTCAGTGGGAAGTTCGATGGCATGGTGGACAACAAGTTGTTTCGGTCGAAGAGGCGTGTTTATGTTGCTCGGGTTTTAGGGTGCCTGAAAGGGGCACACCACCAAAACAATTGCAAAAGTTGCAGACGGCTTTTCGTGGAACACTCTGGAAAACTTCTCCACCCGAAACAGCCAACATGCGTAAAACGGGGGTTTTGAAACAGGAAGTGTGAATGCAAGACGCACAGTGGAAGACCGGGAACCTCTTTGCACAGGTTGATTCTCAGCAAGCTACACAAGATGTCTAAGAGGACATGGTGATGAATTCCATTGCTGCAAGCAGACCCTTCAATACTCTGAAAGAATGCAAGTCTTCCTGTTTCACAAAAATGTTTCTTTGCAACAGCTTGAGAATGAAATAACACCTTGCATTTGTCTTTCTCCAGTACATCCTTATCCCTTGTCAGTGCTTTGGCGAAGAGTGCAGATGGGCCGAAATGTTGCATCAATACGCCGCTCTTAAAACTACAGATTCTGTCATGACACCCCAGAAAGTAGAGTAACAAAACAAAGGCCATGATGTTCAATCTTTGTCTCAGTTTTTACATGATGGGAGCAGAGCGGCATGCAGGAGTTGATGTGGATATAGTGCTCGGGAAGAAGTGAACCAAATAGCCTTTTGGCTTTAAAGACCATCCTCTGATTTTTCAAGCCATGCATAGAAAGCCCAGAGAAAGTTTTCTCTGGTTCCTAGATTGATGACACAAGGGACCTAGTCTTTCTTAGTGAGCGGCGTTGTAACAACTAAGCTTTGTGAGACATAAAATGACGTGACAAGAATTCAAGGTTCGCAACCGTTCTTACATAAGGTCTTCAGGAGCCCATAACCAGACTTACTCTGAAGTTGACCAAAGAGGCCAGATATTCAGACTGCCCTCTCAGTTGATTGCCTGGGGGAGGGTTCAAACCTGCATCGTTTCGGGCAGATAGCGAATGTCATTAAACACAGTGGGTACCAGGGCATGCGATTGCGATCAGGTCTCAAATTCTTCCATGACAGTTGTTGGCTACCACAGGGATCTCTTATCCAGTAGCCCAAAACCTCCTGGAATATTCTTGCCGGAAGAGGAAATATGTGAAGCCAAGGCAGATCTTCAAATGGTTACATATGTCACTGACCTTTGGCAGGGGGGGGGGGGGTAATCGCCAACTTGTAGATCTTCAGTTATTATCCAGTCCCCCCTGTCCCCTCCCTCGTTATTTGGTGTGTCCCATTAGCTGGAGACCTGAAAAAAAAAAATCCATAAGTCCCTCCTGTTCAGTGGAATTCGAATCTTTATTTGTTTCCCCATCGACAGAACATCTGGTAGGCGCTGGATCTTAGCTGTGCAAAAGGTTGTCGTTACAACACAAAAAACAAGTGTGAGAAAATTGATTATAGTATTATGTACCACCAAACCTCTTGTTTCTTATATATTTTATAAAATAAATTAACTTTGTTTGTTCTTTAATAAACATGCCATTTAGAATGAAGAAAAATAAAATTTGCCCTATCTTGACTCGGCATCATTTAACGTATTTTGAATGCCCTTTTATAAAAAGCTCCAAAGCTTGTGTTGCAGAGTAAATGAGGAAATCTCACGCGCGATTTGCTAATTACAGCCTGAGAGACGGCTGGCCTTTTACCACCTAAATTCTTGTTGGCTTTCACTGCCTTTACAGCACTGAGCTGTGGAGGAAAATTGCGAACAGAGGCTAAGTGGAGAATATGAATGCACTTGACCGACTCGCATTCAAGCACGTCAAATGTCCACAACCTGTTGCAGGTGCAGCAGTGACTCGCCACGTCCGAGTGAGAGAGAGAGCTGAAAGAGTGGCTGTGGCGCTGCGTTACAGCAGGGCCGGTTGACGATCAGACAAGGGTTGCACAGCGATCAGTCCAGCATTCAGCATTGCAACCAAAACCGACTCCCTGTTTACCATAAACACACCATCGCAAGCATTGGGAACTTGTGGGGGTCCAGATCTGCCCTTGCATTACAACGGCACGTCCCACAAGTTAGGGGGCATGGGGAAAGTACGCTCGAGGGACAGCATTCATGAGTTGATGAAATCCAAAGAAGTAGAATCGCAACAGTTGAAAATTGTAAAAGCAAGGGCAAATGCTAGCTGTACCAGGAAAAATAAAAAATTAAAATTACCCCGTTGGGGGTGACAGTCATCTCTGAAGCCTGTAGATGTGGTCTCTGATCGTTAGAATTGGTTCGATGTTGTCTTGTCCTTTTGTTCAACGTACAGAGAAAGCCCGGGAGTAAAAAGATAGAAAACCTCAGAAATCAAACTAATGTCTTGAGTATCCAGAGATAGATTTTAAAATGTTGATTGGAACATTCTATGATCAATGCGCCTTCAAAAGGATAGGAAACCGACCTCAGAAATCAACCGCATTTCTGAGTCATAAATGGCGGATGATTTCACAAGTTTACAGCATCGGTGACCTTGACATTGACTTCAATCAAGTTTCATCAGAGTCGTAAGGCGAATTTTTTTTGACCGTATCACATCGACGATTTTTCCAACTTTGAAGACACTGTGACTCGTAACCAGGACCAATTTTAAAAAACCCGGCCTGACCAAAATTAGATATTGTTCCATATCAGAATCCGAAGAAAATTTCGAAATCAGATCATAAACGTCGGAGGAGATAGTATTTTAAAATGGACGATTTCGCAACTTTGAGTGACCTTGATGTTGACCTTTGACCTTCAATCAGGTCAAAGGTCATACCGTCGTGCCATCCCTCAATCGACATCTACCCACAACCAAATATCAAGAGAATCGGAAGAAAAAATGGGACGTACGGTACCGGACGGGACATCGAGAACTGGTTTTATTAGGTCATCTCTAATGATGATGCATAAAAAAGGCCAATACAGTAGAGGTGACCTACCAATCTCATCTTCAAAAGTATACTCCGACGACTACAGCAGACAAGTTGCTTGCAAAATGTTGGTTTGATTCCCAAAGTTTCTTGTTTTCCTATTCTGCGCTCATATATTGAATAGTTTTCTTCTGTCATTCAGATTTATTACCCCAGCCTACAATTAACATCCAAACTAGAAACGGCACTCGGTCGCAGCGCATACCTCCACCGGTGACACAGTTTACATTTTGTATCCCACTGAATAGGCCGGATCTGGATCCGAACACTGAACCAAAATCCAATGGGCTTGTTCTTGTCCACAACCAATTCATCCACCAAGTTTTTTTTCATAACTCAGTCCACAATTTTTTGAGTATTGTGCTACATATCGTTTTGGCACTATCACTCGATGGTGAAGAAATCGCTTTAAAAAAAACAAAATAAAAATAGTATCTGGGATCCGGATCTTCACCAAAATTTAAACATTTTCTCCCTTTGTTACAGACCCCAACCTGGTCGACCAAATTCCATACAAATCCGTGCCAAACTTTTGAGATATCCTGTTCACAGACCAGGACAGGGGTGAAAAACGTAGAGGTAATGAGAATTGTATCAGGTCAAGCTGTGATGTTCTGATAATAAGCCCAGGGATTGGGTGCGTACTCGTTCGAAGTTTCACAGAAGTGTCATGACCATACAAACCCAAGCCTGTTAGATGTCTAAGCCATCCTTGAATGAATGCCTCAAGATGCTGGGATCCCTCGTTCAAATCCTATATACCATGCTGATTTCCCATTTAAAAAAATATTATATTGTTGCGGGCCGGCGGTCGGGTGAGAAGACCCACTAGGTGGGGTGAACTATCTCGGTTCTCCACAGACTCACCCGGAATTGTAGGCCATCGCACACGGATTAATTCCGTGGACGCGGCGGGTCACTTAACCAACCCGTGAGACGCCCAAAATCAACCGCGTTGAACGAGGGTCCTCCCGTCTATGGTTAAATCCGGTTCCTAATTAATCACGTATTTTATTACGGAGGACACGCCTCGTACGCCTTGTCCGAACCGGATCACTTACCGGACCGATCACTTTACCAGATCGGATGCAGCCGAGCGACACCGGCTTGAAAGGAACGATTCGTTGGGAATACAAGTCCCGGCTTAAACTAGGATTCGGACCATGCTGGATCAATGGAAGAAAAGCAAAAATGAGCAGGGAACATGCTAATAAAATTTATTAACAATGGGCGAGGAAAGGTATGTGCGTACGATCAGGAATTTATTGGGGTGTGTTGTGCAGAGATCGGGAGAGAGAGGTGTGGTGCAGCAAATAAAACAGGCAACTTTACAAAAGGGGACACAAGCAGCTTAACGCGAAAATAATAACAATAATAATGATAACGATCTTCTGCAGTCTTACCAAAAGCAGGACAGGCGCCAGAAAAAAACACACACGCACACACACAGACACAGAACACAGAAAACCTTGATGAAGAGAAAGTTTTGAAACAGGAAGGGAAAGAGTTGAGGCTACGTTCTGTACCTTTTATGCTTGCATAGCACGATGCGCCACCAATACGTTTTGGGGGGGGGGATGCTCCGTAGATGCGTACCCGACAGTGGGCGCGTCGTCTCTTGGCTTCAGCCACACGTGTGTGAACGCGTGTTCGTGAAGGAGGAGCTGAGTGGAGAAGGGGCGGACGTCCAGAGTCGAGGATGGCGTGGCAGGGGACCAGGTAGGCCGGTGAGGTCGAGCGTCGTGGGGTGGAGATAGGCGGAATCCAGACAGCAGGAGGCGGTCGTGGACGTGTCCGAAAGGGCGAGAGAGGCGAGAAAGAGAAAGGCGGGGGACCACTCCTACCTTTACAGGGACCTGCCGCGCGGTGGGAGGGGCCACCCCGAATCGAAACGTATCACCTGAATCGGGCGCTCTCGAATTGGCCCCGACCCTCATTGTGGCCCCACTAACTTGGCCAGACAACACTCACTTCCGTTTCCGGCAGGCCATCTCAGACAGTGGCAATATTCGCTCCGACCCCACGACATGAACACGAATACACGCCCACACCTGGAATTGGCACGCAAAATCGTCCTGAAAAAACCCCCGGCCCGTTCTCTGACACCGGCGAGGGTCCCGCATGCCCCCACTGGGCGTCCGACCAGCGCGATCAAACACGCGCGCCAACGTGGCCCACACTGTACAAATTCCCCGGCTTGATCGCGAGCTTCGCTGGCCGTAAGACGAGAAGACGTTCCACTACCCGTGGGGAATTCGCTGCTTGCCAGCGGAGGGCCGAAGGTTACCATCATTATGGATAAAATCCATGCACGTTTCGTGAGCGGCGTACGTGTCTGCTCTTCGAGCACATTCCATACAGTGCGCAACGCGTTCAGCCATTAATACACGTGCCAGCGCTCGCGTTCCACACGACTCCCTAGCGTGTGCAACGGGTGCGAACACCATATGTGTCGGACATTGAGGTTGAAAAGGAACAACCGCTTCTATCCCGCACACTCGTATCCCACAAACATGGCGTAGAGCTCCGTCCTTCATCGCCTCCGTACGCGTTTCGTGCAGCTGGCGTCGTGCTGGCTTGTGTTTCCGTGTCGGTGTGAAAAACACCATTCGCTGCATGCCTCTTAAGAGGTATTCATATCGGCTTGCCTTTTTAATGCAACGGCAATCTTCCCCAGATCATCGGAAGTCGAGTCATAATCCCGCCACTTGCGAGTGCACTATATGACTCCTCGCACACGTTGGTTTAGGGCTTCGCCTGGGAACGAGGATGCTCTGTGCACAGTTTCCTCACAGCGGCGCCGTACGCAGCTGGCCTCATGAGGCCCACCCACAGCGAAGGCGGCACCGTGGCTGATTTCACCTCAGAAATAATCAGACAAAAGAAGAGTAGGAACAAAATGAAGAAGCAAAAATGATTTAAGCAACCCTAGCTAATTAGATCATCACAACGCACTCCCTTGTTTGTCCCGCTAAACAAAAGGAAAGGGACATCTAACATATATAATAATGGAATAACTTGTCTTGGGACCACTATCTGTTGATGGCAATTGGTTGTCCGAGAACCGCAACAATTATACAAGTCGAGACGGCGGTGGTCACGAGCATGGTACACGGTTCGCGCTTTTTTATTTTTTTGACCTTGAGGGGACGCCATGGGCAAACTGGTGGGAATCGGGGGAAAAACGAAATGATGAAAGTTTATAGTATCGAAGAAGCACTACAAATCGACCACGAATTGCGAAATCCTAAACGTAGTTCCGCCCTTTTTTTAATGGCGGGAATCCGGGAAAAACGTAAATGAATGAAAGTGTGTAGTAACTCGAAGAGCACACTTGATACCAACTTCATTCGAAAACAGTTTTGAAAACCCGAGGAGGCTCGATGCGCCAATTTATTGATTTTTTTTGACATTTCTAAGTTTCGTGACCTTGTGACGAAAGGAAAAACGAGCTCCGTGGGGCTAGCAGGTGCCATTGGGCTAACCAAATACCGAAACCCCTGCCAGATTCCGACAAACCCCTCGGAGAAGATTGTAACTTGAAATCGCTACCCCCTAAAAACACATGTTTTTTTGGGCGTGCTCCGCCCATAATGGGCGCACCACGCCCATTCTCAGGAAAAAACACAACTAGATCATGATATAAAACCTCCCACCAAATTTATCAGCGATCGGATTCAAAAC
>CM068957.1:5253956-5279952 GCA_035128595.1 Eptatretus atami | reverse complement strand
ACGTTTCGATTCGGGGTGGCCCCTCCCCCCGCGCGGCAGGTCCTGTAAAGGTAGGAGTGGTCCCCCGCCTTTCTCTTTCTCTGCCTCTCTCGCCCTCTTCGGACACCGCCACGACCCGCCTCCTGCTGTCTGGATTCCGCCTATCTCCACCCACACGACGTCGACCTCACCGGCCTACCTGGTCCCCTGCCACGCATCCTCGCACTCTGGACTCGCCCTCTCCACTCAGCCCTCCTTCACGAACAGCGTTCCACACGTTGGCTGAAGCCAGAGACGACGCGACCCACTGTCGGGTACCTTGCACTACGGAGCATCCCCCCCCCCCCAAAACGTATTGGTGGCGCATCGTGCTATCAGCATAAAGGTACAGAACGTAGCCTCAACTCCTTTCCCTTCCTGTGTTCAAAACTTTCTCTTCATCAGGTTTTCTGTGTCTGTGTCTGTGTGTGTGCGTGTGTGTGTGTGTTCTGGCGCCTGTCTGCTTTGGTAAGACTGCAGAAGATCGTTATCATTATTATTGTTATTATTTTCGCGTTAAGCTGCTCTGTGTCCCCTTTGTAAGTTGCCTGTTATTTGCTGCACCACACCTCTCTCCCGATCTCTGCACAACACACCCAATAAAATCCTGATCGTACCACATACCTTTCCTCGCCCATTGTTAATAAATTATTATTAGGAATGTTCCCTGCTCATTTTGTCTTTCTTCCATTGATCCAGCATGGTCCGAATCCTAGTTTAGCCGGGACTTTATTCCCAACGAATCCGTTCCTTTCAGTCGGTGTCGCTCGGCTTGCATCCGATCTGGTAAAGTGATCCGGTCCGGTAGAGTGATCCGGTTCGGACAAGGCGTACGAGGCGTGTCCTCCGGTAATAAAATACGTGATTAATTAGGAACCCGATTAACCATAGACGGGAGGACCTCGTCACGCGGTTGAGTTATTGGTCCACGGTTGGTTAAGTGACCCGCCGCGTCACGGAATTATCCGTGTGCGATGCCTACAATTCCGGGGAGTCTGGTGGAACCGAGATAGTTTCCCCACCTAGTGGGTCTTCTCACCCGACCGGCCCGCAACAATATATATTTTTTTAAATGGGAAAATCAGCATGGTATATAGGATTTGACGAGGGATCCGCAGCATCATGAGGCATTCATTCAGATGGTAACATCTAACAGGCTTGGGTTTGTATGTCATACACTTCTGTGAACTTCGACGAGTAACCACCCAATCCTGGGCTTATTTATCAGAAACAATCACAGCTTGACCTGATACAATTCTCATTACCTCTACGTTTCACCCCTGTCTGTCTGTGAACAGGATATCTCAAAAAGTTTTGGACGGATTTGTATGGAATTTGGTGGACAGGTTGGGTGTGTACAGGAGAAAAATGTTTAAATTTTGGTGAAGATCCGGATCCAGATACTATTTTTATTTTGTTTTTTTTAAGCGATTCTTCACCATCGAGTGATAGTGCCAAAACGATATGTAGCACAATATCTCAAAAAATTGTGGACGAGTTATGAAAAAAACTTGGTGGATGAGTTGGTTGTGAGACAAGAACAAGCCCATTGGATTTGTTCAGGTTCGGATCCAGATCCGGCCTATCAGTGGGATACAATAATGTAAACTGTTCACCTGGGAGGATGCGCTCGACCGAGTGCCGTTCTAGTTTGGATGTTAATTGTGGGCTGGGTAATAAATCTGAATGACAGAAGAAAACATTCAATATATGAGCCAGAATAGGAAACAAGAACTTGGGAATCAAACCCAACATTTTGCAAGCAACTTGTCTGCTGTAGTCGTCTGAGTAATACTTTTGAAGATGAGATTGTAGGTCACCTCTACTGTATTGGCCTTTTTAGATCATCTCATTAGAGATGACCTAATAAAACCAGTCTCGATGTCCGTCCGTCCGTACGTCCCCATTTTTTTCTTCCGATTCCTGATATTTGGTTGTGGGTAGATGTCGATGAGGGATGCACGACGGTATGACCTTTGACTGATTGAAGGTCAAGGTCAACATCAAGGTCACTCCAAAGTTGCGAAATCGTCCATTTTCAAAATCTATCTCTCCGCCGTTTATGACTGATCTTCGAATTTCTTCGGATTCTGATATGGAACAATATCTAATTTTGGTCAGCCGGTTTTTTAAAATTGGCCTGGTTATCGAGTCACGTGTCTTCAAAGTTGGAAAAATCGTCGATGGATACGCGTCAAAAAAAAATTCGCGCCGACTCTTGATGAAACTTGATTGAAGGTCAATTCAAGGTCACCGATGCTGTAAACTTGTGAAATCATCCGCCATTTATGACTCAGAAATGCGGTTTGATTTCTGAGGTCGGTTTCTATCCTTTGAAGACGCATTGATCATAAATTTCCAAATCAACCATTTTAAAAATCTATCTCTGGATAACTCAGACATGTAGTTTGATTTCTGAGGTTTTCTATCTTTTTACTCCGGGCTTTCGTCTGTACGTTGAACAAAAGACAAGACAACATCGAACCATTCTAAGCCGATCAGAGATCCACATCTACAGAGCTTCAGAGATGACTGTCACCCCCAACGGGGGTAATTTAATTTTTTATTTTTCCTGGTTACAGCTTAGCATTTGCCCTTGCTTTTACAATTTTCAACTGTTGGATTCTTACTTCTTGGATTTCATTCAACTCATGAATGCTGTCCTCGAGCAGTACTTCCCCATGCCCCCTAACTTGTGGGACGTGCCGTTGTAATGCAAGGGCAGATCTGGCCCCCACAAGTTCCAATGCTTGCGATGGTGTGTTATGTGTACAGGGAGTCGGTTTGGTTGCAATGCTGACATGCTGACTGATCGCTGTGCAACCGCTTTTGTCTGATCGTCAACCTGGCCCTGCTGTACCGGAGCGCCACAGCCACTCTTTCAGCTCTCTCTCTCACTGGACGTGGCGAGTCACTGGCTGCACCTGCACAGGTTGTGGACATTGACGTGCTTGAAATGCGAGTCGGTCAAGTGCCATTCATGTTCTCCACTTACCCTCTGTTTCCAATTTTCCTCCCACAGCTCAGTGCTGAAAGCAGTGAAAGCCACAAGAATTTAGGTGGAAGGCCAGCCGTCTCCTCGGGCTGTATTACAAATCGCGCGTGAGATTTCTCATTTATCTGCAAACACAAGCTTTGTACTTTTTATAAAAGGCATTCAAAAATACGATTAAAGTGATGCCGAGTTCAAGATAGGGCAAATTTTATTTTTCTATTCTAAATGCATGTTATTAAAGAACAAAACAAAGTTAATTTATTTTATAAAATATAAGAAAGAGGTTTGGATGGTACATAATACTATAATCATTTCTCAACTTGTTTTTTTGTGTGTGTAACGACAACCTTTTGACAGCTAAGATCCAGCCGACCCTACCAGATGTCTGTCGATGGGGAAACAAATAAAATTCGAATTCCACTGACAGGAGGGGATTATGGATTTTTTTTTCAGTCTCCAGCTAATTGGGACACACCAAATAACAGAGGGAGGGGACAGGGGGACTGGATAATAACTGAGATCTACAAGTGGCATTACCCCCCCCCCCCCTGCCAAAGGTCAGTGACATATGTAACCATTTGAAGATCTGCCTTGGGCTTCACATATTTCCTCTTCCGGCAAGAATATTCCAAGGAGGTTGGCTACTGAATAGAGATCCTGTGGTAGCCAACACTGTCATGGAAGAATTTGAGACCTGATCCATCGCATGCCTCTGGTACCACTGTGTTAATGACAGTCGCTATCTGCCCGAACGTGCAGTTGAACCCTCCCCCAGTGCAATCAACTGAGAGGGCGTGCTGATATTACTGGCCTTCTTGGTCAACTTCAGCAGTAAGTCTGGTTATGGCTCCCTGAAGACCTTTA
Organism: Eptatretus atami; assembly: GCA_035128595.1. Classification (NCBI taxonomy): domain Eukaryota; kingdom Metazoa; phylum Chordata; class Myxini; order Myxiniformes; family Myxinidae; genus Eptatretus; species Eptatretus atami. The sequence goes on along the minus strand of CM068957.1, from coordinate 5,276,075 downwards.
TGTACAGACGGTTTGGAACTTGAATTCTTGTCACGTCATTTTATGTCTCACAAACGCTTAGTTGTTACACGCCCTCACTAAGAAGATAGGTCCTTGTGTCATCATCTAGAAGCCAGAGAAAAACTTTCTCTGGCTTCTATGCATTGGCTTGAAAGATCAGAGGATGGTCTTTATAAGCCAAAAGCTATTTGGTTCACTTCTTCCGAGCACTATATCCACATCAACTCCTTGCATGCCTTGTCCCATCATGTAAAAACTGAGACAAAGATTGACATCATGGCCTTTGTTTGTTACTCTACTTCCTGGGGTGTGCCTGACAGAATCTGTAGTTTGAGAGCGGTCGTATTGATGCAACATTTCGGCCCATCTGCACTCTTCGCCAGCACTGAAAGGGATAAGGATGTACTGGAGAAAGACAAATGCAAGGTGTTATTTCATTCTCAAGCTGTGCAAAGAAACATTTTTGTGAAACAGGAAGGACTTGGCATTCTTTCAGAGTATGAAGGTCTGCTTGCAGCAATGAATTCATCACCATGTCCTCTTAGACATCTTGTGTAGCTTTGTGGAGTCACCTGTGCAAAAGAGGTTCCCGGTCTTCCACTGTGCGTCTTGTCATTCACACTTCCTGTTTCAAAACCCCGTTTTCCCATGTTGGCTGTTTCGGTGGAGAAGTTTTCCGAGTGTTCCACGAAAGCCGTCTGCACTTTTGCAATTGTTTGGATTGTGTGTGCCCCTTTCAGGCACCCTAAAACGAGCAACATAAACCGCTCTTCGACCCGAACAACTTGTGTCCACCATGCATCGAACTTCCCACTGACTTCCACGTCAGTGAGTCAATATTGCGTCATACCGTGGTGGAGGGAGGAGGGAGGGAAGGTGCGAGAAATGTAGTGGGGGTGAAGTAACTTTCAGGTCACCCTGTAGAATATCCAAATTTGGCGTCGAGCTTCATATTGTGAATGTCTCGGACTTCAACTTTGAGCTCACAAGGAAAAATATATAAATAATTAGCACGACTATTTATTCACACACTGGCCACGCAACAGTGCAGGTGAAATCCTCTGGAGCAGTATTGCTGGAAGAGAAAACAAGTCAGCACCTCCTCGAGTGTGTTTCCAGTTGGTTGGTTTTTACTATTTCTAAGTGGAAGCATGCACACCAGGCCCTCCTGCTCCATTATGTGGTGTGTAGCAATTGACTGGGGACTGCTCAATCTATTAACCCTTTCCTTCTCAGTGGATTTGAGTTGAATAATCTTTTAAGGCCCGGATAAACATCAACACCATGATCAAGCATAATCCTTACTATAATTTCACGGACTGGTGGTGTGTGTGTGTTGTGTGTGTCTGTCGTGGTACTCTCCTACAGTTCTGGGCCAATTACATCCACGTTGCTACATAGGATCATCATGACCCCAATTAACGTAGAGTGGTGTTTTTATCTTTTGGATGTTTTGGGGTTGGGTACCCGTAGGGCAGGTACACTACTAATATTTAAATCTATTGCTTTCCTGCATCGCAGCTTGTGCTGTTCCTGATGTGTGCTGGCAATGAGCTGTTTTATTCCTGCCTCTTCCTCAATTATCATTACTCTGGGCCTATGGTATGTACACAAGCACAATTACAACTGGTTATTCTTTCTTTTTACAAGCACTTCATTGAACACAACAGACCTACGAATCCTGTGGTGACAAAATTGATATTTGGTCTGGGAACTTAACCAAGGCCTGCAAGTGACTCCCTCACCCCAAATTACCTTTGGAGTCCATGTTTGATTTCAGATGGGAATTGATTAGGTAGAATATCGAGTAAGCATTGTGTTATTTATAACCAGAAACACCCACTTCCTTTGGAAGCATCGACATCATCATGCGCAGTGCACACAACCCACAGCACACACACCTTATTTAAAATAGTAGGATTAAGGGATTGTCTTTTCCAAAGTTAAGTGGGTTAACCATTTTGAGCTGTTCACCTTCAGTTCCAGGTCTTCAACTGGGACAGCTCCCACTGGGTGGTCATTTTTTCTCCGGTGCCATTCTAAAGGCTGTCATCGCGTGTGATGCATACTGCTGGCAGCATCTGCCAACATCGCTGAGGTTGACCGGGTAGAGAGGGAGAGGGTGGTCAAGAGGAAATGATTAATTCACGAGGTGCAGGAGTGCTTGAAGCTTGTTAATGTATTCATACTGTGATGTAAACTTTGTTTGGTTAAGTCAAAACCCGTTTGTGGAATGAAAACAAACATTCATCTTAGTGTTGTAGTCTTCCCATCTCTTGTACAGTTCACAGTTGTTGCATTTGATAACCTTAGCTTTTTCTTGCAAGAAATGTTCATATCTGTTGGTCATTTTCTGTGTGCTTATATTTTTATTTATTCGGCAAAGGTGTAATTACGAAGTGTCAAGGTTCCCCCTGATTGGCTGCTAAAATGGTCTTTTATATTTTAATACTTTAAACTTATAATATGAATATAATTAAAAATCTAAAGTGTAGCTCAGATGCTGGGGGGTTGATTGCTCTTGTTTGGTACCAGTACTTCAGGCTGGTGGGGAGGGTGTGCGGTTAAAAAAAGGGAAGTGGACTGCTGATGGATGAGAGATAAACTGATATATTTCCGGGAATGTAAGGTAAAGATGGCACTGAACAGGATACTCAACATCGTTGCATCATCGAGTGCACCTCCTTCGGATGGACGTCTCGGTCCCGTGTCCCATCTGTTAGCATTAGTTGGTGAATGTTAAAGATCCCAATGTGTTTTTTTACGAAGAGGTGAGTTGTCATGGACACGATAACATTTACACAATTCTCAGCCAAATCCACATTCCTTCGAACATCTGGCCTGAACGATTTGGCCAAACGATTTTCCCAGGCCCACCTCTGGGAAGGTGAGAGAAATTGAGACCAGTAGTTGTTAGTTGGAGATCGATTATACAAACGCACTTAATTTTCCAAAAACAAGCCTGATCGGCAAGACACTTAACTACTACAAATGACAGGGCCACTCACACTTAGCCGCCTTGTTTGGGTTTGATTAACTCGATTTCGCAGACAGAGGTTTACCCTTTTGAGGCAAGAAGCTGGATGCATGCTTACCCTACCTAAAACTCATATTTATCTCTCTCTTTTTTTCAAAACTTTCTCTTCATCAGGTTTTCTGTGTCTGTGTCTGTGTGTGTGCGTGTGTGTGTGTGTTCTGGCGCCTGTCTGCTTTGGTAAGACTGCAGAAGATCGTTATCATTATTATTGTTATTATTTTCGCGTTAAGTCTGCTCTGTGTCCCCTTCCTTTGTAGTTGTGTTATTTGCTGCACCACCTCTTCTCCCGATCTCTGCACAACCCAATAAAATCCTGATCGTACACATACCTTTCCTCGCCCATTGTTAATAAATTATTATTAGGAATGTTCCTGCTCATTTTTGTCTTTCTTCTTGATCAGCCATGGTCCGAATCCTAGTTTAGCCGGACTTTATTTCCCAAGAATCCGTTCCTTTAGCCGGTGTCGCTCGGTCTGCATCCGATCTGGTAAGTGATCCGGTCCGGTAGAGTGATCCGGTTCGGACAAGGCGTACGAGGGGTGTCCTCCGTAATTAAATACGTGATTAATTAGGTAACCCGATTAACCATAGACGGGAGGACCTCGGTCACGCGGTTGAGTTATTGGTCACGGTTGGTTAAGTGACCCGCGCGTCACGGAATTATCCGTGTGCGATGGCTACAATTCCGGGGAGTCTGGTGGAACCGAGATAGTTCCCCCACCTAGTGGTCTTTCACCCGCACCCGGCCGCAACAATATATATTTTTTAAATGGGAAATCAGCATGGTATATAGGATTTGACGAGGGATCCAGCATCATGAGGCATTCATTCAGATGGTACATCTAACAGCTTGGGTTTGTATGTCATACACTTCTGTGAACTTCGGACGAGTAACCACCCAATCCTGGGCTTATTTATCAGAACAATCACAGCTTGACTGATACATTTTCTCATTACCTCTACGTTTCACCCCTGTTGGTCGAAACAGGATATCTCAAAAAGTTTTGGACGGATTTGTATGGAATTTGGGTGGACAAGGTTGGTGTGTGACAGGAGAAAATGTTAATTTTGGTGAAGATCCGGATCCAGATCATTTTTTTTTTTTTTTTTAAGCGATTCTTCACCATCGAGTGATAGTGCCAAACGATATGAAGCACAATATCTCAAAAAATTGTGGCGAGTTATGAAAAAACCTGGTGGATGAGTTGGTTGTGAGACAAGAACAAGCATTGGATTTGGTCAGGTTCGGATCCAGATCCGGCCTATCAGTGGGATACAAAATGTAAACTGTTCACCTGGGGAGGATGCGCTCGACCGAGTGCCGTTCTAGTTTGGGATGTAATTGTGGCTGGGGTAATAAATCTGAATTACAGAAGAAAACTTCATATATGAGCCAGAATAGAAAACAAGAACTTGGGAATCAAACCCAACATTTTGCAAGCAACTGTCTGCTGTAGTCGTCGGATGATACTTTTGAAGATGAGATTGTAGGTCACCTCTACTGTATTGGCCTTTTTTAGATCATCTCATTAGAGATGACCTAATAAAACCATCCTCGATGCCCGTCCGTCCGTACTCCCATTTTTTTCTTCCGTTTTCTGATATTTGGTATGTGGGTAGATGTGAGGGATGCACGACGGTATGACTTTGACCTGATTGAAGGTCAAGGTCAACATCAAGGTCACTCCAAAGTTGCGAAATCGTCCATTTTCAAATCTTATTCTCTCCGCCGTTTATGATTGATCTTCGAAATTTCTTCAGATTCTGATGGAACAATATCTAATTTTGGTCAGCCGGTTTTTTAAAATTGGTCTGGTTATCGAGTCACGTGTCTTCAAAGTTGGAAAAATCGTCGATGGTACGTCAAAAAAAAATTCCGCCGATCTTGATGAAACTTGATTGAAGGTCAATTCAAGGTCACGATGCTGTAAACTTGTGAAATCATCCGCCATTTTATGACTCAGAAATGCGGTTTGATTTCTGAGGTCCGTTTCTATCCTTTGAAGACGCATTGATCATAAATGTTCCAAATCAACCATTTAAAAATCTATCTCTGGATAACTCAGAGCATGTAGTTTGATTCTGAGGTTTTCTATCCTTTTTACTCGGGCTTTCGTCTGTACGTTGAACAAAAGACAAACACATCGAACCATCTAACCGATCAGAGATCCACATCTACAGAGCTTCAGAGATGACTGTCACCCCAACCGGGGGTAATTTAATTTTTTATTTTTCCTGGTTACAGCTTAGCATTTGCCCTTGCTTTACAATTTTCAACTGTTGGATTCTTACTTCTTGGATTTCATCAACTCATGAATGCTGTCTCGAGCAGTACTTCCCCATGCCCCTAACTTGTGGGACGTGCCGTTGTAAGCAGGGCAGATCTGGCACCCACACGTTCCAATGCTTGCGATGGTGTGTTATGTGTACAGGGAGTCGGTTTGGTGCAATGCTGACATGCTGACTGATCGCTGTGCAACGCTTTTGTCTGATCGTCACGCTGGCCTCGCTGTACCGAGCGCCACACCACTCTTTCAGCTCTCTCTCTCACTGGACGTGGCGAGTCACTGGCTGCACCTGCACAGGTTGGTGAATTGACGTGCTTGAAATGCGAGTCGGATCAGTGCCATTCATGTTCCACTTTTTCCCTCTGTTTCCAATTTCCTCCACGCTCAGTGCTGAAAGGCAGTGAAAGCCACAAGAATTTAGGTGGAAGGCCAGCCGTCTCCTCGGGCTGTATTACAAATCGCGCGTGAGATTTCCTCATTTATCTGCAAACACAAGCTTTGTACTTTTTATAAAGGCAATTCAAAATACGATTAAATGATGCCGAGTTCAAGATAAGGCAAATTTTATTTTTCTATTCTAAATGCATGTTTTAAAGAACAAAACAAAGTTAATTTATTTTATAAAATATAAGAAAGAGGTTTGGATGGTACATAATACTATAATCATTTCTCAACTTGTTTTTTTTGTGTGTGTACGACAACCTTTTGACAGCTAAGATCCAGCCGTCCCTACCAATGTCTGTCGATGGGGAAAACAAATAAAATTCGAATTCCACTGACAGGAGGGGATTATGGATTTTTTTTTCAGTCTCCAGCAATTGGGACACACCAAATAACAGAGGGAGGGACAGGGGGACTGGATAATAACTGAATGACTACAAGTGGCATTACCCCCCCCCCCTGCCAAAGGTCAGTGACATATGTAACCATTTGAAGATCTGCCTTGGGCTTCACATATTTCCTCTTCCGGCAAGAATATCCAAGGAGGTTTTGGCTACTGAATAGAGATCCTGTGTAGCCAACACTGTCATGGAAGAATTTGAGACCTGATCCATTCGCATGCTCTGGTACCACTGTGTTAATGACATTCGCTATCTGCCCGAACGATGCAGTTGAACCCTCCCCAGTGCAATCACTGAGAGGGCAGTCTGATTACTGGCCTTCTTGGTCAACTTCAGCAGTAAGTCTGGTTATGGTCCCTGAAGACCTTTATGCACAGACGGATTGGGACTTGAATTCTTGTCACGTCATTTTATGTCTCACAAACGCTTAGTTGTTACACGCCCTCACTAAGAAGATAGGTCCTTGTGTCATCATATAGGAAAGCCAGAGAAAAACTTTCTCTGGCTTTCTATGCATTGGCTTGAAAGATCAGAGGATGGTCTTTAAAGCCAAAAGCTATTTGGTTCACTTCTTCCGAGCACTATATCCACATCAACTCCTTGCATGCTTGTCCCATCATGTAAACTGAGACAAGAGTTGACATCATGGCCTTTTTGTTACTCTACTTCCTGGGGTGTCCTGACAGAATCTGTAGTTTAGAGCGGTCTGTATTGATGCAACATTTCGGCCCATCTGCACTTCGCCAAGCACTGAACGAGGGATAAGGATGTCTGGAGAAAGACAATGCACAGGTGTTTATTTCATTCTCAAGCTGTGCAAAGAAACATTTTGTGAAACAGGAAGGACTTGGATTCTATCAAAGAGTAGATAGGTCTGCTTGCAGCAATGAATTCGTCACCATGTCCTCTTAGACATCTTTGTGTAGCTTTGTGGAGATCACCTGTGCAAAAGAGGGTCGCCGTCTTTCCACACTTCTTGTTTCAAAACCCCGTTTTCCCATGTTGCTGTTTCGGTGGAGAAGGTTTTCCGAGTGTTCACGAAAGCCGTCTGCACTTTTGCAATTGTTTGGATTGTGTGTGCCCCTTTCATGGCACCCTAAACGAGCAACATAAAACCGCTCTTCGACCCGAACAACTTGTGTCCACCATGCACGAACTTCCCACTGACTTCCACGTCAGTGAGTCAATATTGCGTCATACCGGGTGGATGGGGGGAGGGAGGAGGTGCGAGAAATGTAGTGGGGGTGAAGTAACTTTCAGGTCACCCTGTGAATATCCAAATTTGGCGTCGGCTTCATATTGTGAATGTCTCGGACTTCACTTTGAGCTCACAAGGAAAAATATATAAATAATTAGCACGACTATTTATTCACACACTGGCCACGCAACAGTGCAGGTTAGAATCCTCTGGAGCAGTATTGCTGGAAGAGAAAACAAGTCAGCACCTCCCTGAGTGTGTTTCCAGTTGTTGGTTTTTACTATTTCTAAGTGGAAGCATGCACACAGGCCCTCCTGCTCCATTATGTGGTGTGTAGCAATTGACTGGGGACTGCTCAATCTATTACCCTTTCCTTCTCAGTGGATTTGAGTTGAATAATCTTTTAAAGGCCCGGATAACATCAACACATGATAAGCATAATCTTACTATAATTTCACGGACTGGTGTGTGTGTGTGTGTGTGTGTGTGTGTGTGGCTGTCTGGTATCTCCTACAGTTCTGGGCCAATTACATCCAGACTTGCTACATAGGATCATCATGACCCCAATTAACGTAGAGTGGTGTTTTTATCTTTGCCGTGTTTGGGGGTTGGGTACCGTAGGGCAGGTACTCTACTAATATTAAATCTATTGCTTTCCTGCATCGCAGCTTGTGCTGTTCCTGATGTGTGCTGGCAATGAGCTGTTTTATTCCTGCCTCTTTCCTCAATTATCATTATTCTGGGCCTATTGGTATGTACAAGCACAATTACACTGGTTATTCTTTCTTTTTACAAGCACTTCATTGAACACAACAGACCTACGAATGCATGTGTGTGACAAAATTGATAATTTGGTCTGGGAACTTTAACACGGCCTGCAAGTGACTCCCTCATCAAATTACCTTTGGAGTCCATGTTGATTTCAGATGGAATTGATTAGGTAAATATCGAGTAAGCATTGTGTTATTTGATAACCAAAACAACCCACTTCCTTTGGAAGCATCGACATCATATGCCGCGTGCACACACCACACACACACACCTTATTTAAAATAGTAGGATTAAGGGATTGTCTTTTCAAAGTTAAGTGGGTTGAACCATTTTGAGCTGTTCACCTTCAGTTCTCAGGTCTTCAACTGGGACTGCTCCCACTGCTGGTGGTCATTTTTTCTCCGGTGGCCATTCTAAAAGGCTGTCATCGAGGTGATGCATACTGCTGGCAGCATCTGCCAACATCGCTTGAGGTTGACCGGGTAGAGAGGGAGAGGGTGGTCAAGGAAATGATTAATTCACTGAGTGCAAAGGAGTTGCTTGAAGCTTGTTAATGTATTCATTGTGATGGTAATTTGTTTGGTTAAGTCAAAACCCGTTTGTGGAATGAAAACAACATTCATCTTAGTGTTGTAGTCCTTCCCATCTTCTTTTACAGTTCACAGTTGTTGCTTTTGATAACCTTAGCTTTTTCTTGCAAGAAATGTTCATATCTGTTGGGTCATTTTCTGTGTGCATTTTTTATTTATTCGGCAAAGGTGTAATTACGAAGTGTCAAGGTTCCTCCTGATTGGCTCTAAATGGCTTTTATATTTTAATACTTAAAACTTATATATGAATAATAATTAAAATCTAAAGTGTACTCAGATGCTGGGTGATGCAAGATTCAATTGCTCTTGTTTGGGATGCCAGTACTTCAGGCTGGTGGGGAGTGTGCGGTTAAAAAAAAGGGAAGTGGACTGCATGATGGAGAGATAACAACGTGATATATTTTCCGTGAATGGTAGGTAAAGATGGCACTGAACAGGAATCAACATCGTTGCATCATCGAGTGCACGTCCTTCGGATGGACGTCTCGGTCCCGTGTCCCATCTGTTAGCATTAGTTGGTGAATGTTAAAGATCCAATGATGTTTTTTTACGAAGAGGTGAGTTGTCATGGACACGATAACAATTTTACAAATTCTCAGCCAAATCACATTCCTTCGAACATCTGGCCTGAAGATTTGGCCAAACATTTTTCAGGCCCACCTCAGGGAAGGTGAGAGAAATTGGGACCAGTAGTTTAGTTGGAGTCAATTATACAAACGCACTATAATTTTCAAAATACAAGCTGATCGGCAAGACACTTACTACTACAAATACAGGGCACTCAACCTTAGCCGCTTTTTGGGTTTGATTACCGATTTCGCAGACAGAGTGTTCCCTTTGAGGCAAGAATGGCTGGATGTATGCTTACCTACTTAAAATCATTTTTTATTACACAAAAATGGGTTATTAAAAATCAAACCACTACTGTGCCCCTTAATGCCTTCCTTTCTCTCCCTTTCTCTTTTTCTCTTTTTACAAACCATTCTCACTTTACCTGTATTATTTATTTTTTGTTCTGTAAAATTCACCACCACCCCCACCCCCTCTCCCTCTTCCTGTAATGTTTATGTAATAGAGCAAATACCACCCTTCGCTTCGTTGATGGGGAATACTAAAGGGGGAAGATGGGGAGGGGGAAGATGGGGAGATGGGGAGGGGGGAAGATAGCAAGGAGGGAGGGGAAGCGGGAGCGCGTGAGGGTAGGAAGAGGGGAGGGTTCGTCGACATAGTAACGTGATAACTATGTCCTGAGCAGAGAAGAAGGGTGCTGCACTGCATTAGGAGGTGTGGTGAGGATGGACAGAGAACAGAGAGCGGGAGGGGTGGGGTAGGAGTTAGCAGAGAGAAAACGTTATGCTTGATGAAACACTTTAATGCTTGGCCAATATTGGGAATGTCAGTTATTGCTGATTTGGAGTCATGTGATTACCAATACAGTACGTATGGTGTACACCCAAAAACATTTTTTGGGGGAATTTCAATAAACAAATTAAAACAACATTGTTGTTTATATAGACGTTTCAAGATGTGCATAAACATGATTTAAACAGCTGCCAATCATCGCCACACAACACAGGGCCACACACGTGGCTGGGTGCGAGTTCGGCTCCCTGAATGCCCACGCACCGCACACCTAAACAAGCATGCAGGCATGCACACACACGCACACACCTGTGAAAAATCCTTTTACAAATCCAAAGCTACCCCATTTATACCACGTTTGTGTGTACTGTCTACGTACCTCTTCATGCTTAGAGCAAACTGACCTCCGATCGGAACACAAACGATGTGCATAATACTGCTATGGACTGTAGGCGCTCCTAAGTGACTTAAGCACTCAGCAACATCCAATGAAATGGTTAAGGAACAACTGGCTTGGCAAGTGATAGAGCCGATTGGTAATTGGACATACCTGCAAAAACAAATAAACATCACTGATTTCTTAAAACATTTTCAGATTTCACTGCAGATTTTAAAGTTATTTAATCGACACGATGCGATCCCTAAAAGACAGCAATTCTATACTTTAGTTCGTGAGAGTAGATGGTGGAAAACACATATATAGAATGTTTTGTTGGACAAAGACTCAGCTGCATTGAGCGCTGTTTGTCGAACTTGCTGTGAAGCTGTTTTTCCTCCCAGAATCTAATCACGACAGCGGGGGGAAGCATGTGGCATGCAAGCCAAAGTCTAGATGGACAATATTGTTTAGTTACACAAGGAAGTTTTGTCCAAAGTGACAGTTACCTCGCTGTGTTTATTAGACCTCGAGTCATTGGTTTGTTTGGTGTAAATGTACTGCAATTCTCCTGGGACAGTTTTAAATATATGAATTTAAAAAAAAAAAAAAAAACATCAGGCCTATCATACTGCAACTGGAGATGAATTGTTTTTTTCTTTCCAGATAAAGAGTTTTATAAATAATGGTTGGTTGATGCTCTTTCTTGTACATTTTATTCGTTTGAATGTTTTTTTGGATCCTGAGGTGGCCAATAAGAAGTTGATTTAAAATCATTGCAGATATTCTCAGTATCCATGTTTCGCATCCGCTTCTTCCCTGCTATGGAAATGGCACCTGCTGTGCAACCCAGCACCGCCGAGAAGCAGATGTCGAGGGTGGCATGCTAGATGAGGTCATGTTGCCAGTGAAGGCAAGGCACTCGGGCTTGTCAGAATAAAGTTTGAGGAGGTCGACGTCGATGGTAAGGATGTTGGTATCATAGGTGAGCTTAGAACATGGAAGCAGTTGGAATTGCAGGCATGGTCGCAGGTCGGAAGGGGTCGTTGGCCACGTCTCGATTCCTCACTCTGTCAAATGATAGGGACAGTTGAAATAAAAGTTACCAATTAATGACATATTGACGAGCCCAAATATTTATCAGTAAAGTTATTTTCATTGCCCATGCTGATTTGAATACAATGTATGATAAAAAGGAAGGGGGATAGTGATTTTGGAAAGTGGGAGGTATAGGCCCAACTGGAGATCCATGTGTGTAGAATTGGAAATGTTGATGTTATTTTACACGAGGCATTATCATGTACCAATTTGAACATGTCGTATTACAAGGAAATCAACACAGTGTGGAGGCCATCATGCCTGCTTGAACACATACTAACCCATCCACACAACATCAAGGAAGAAAATGCAAAAAAAAGTTTTAATTAATGAAATAGTTTTTTTGTTTGTTTGTTTTTTTTTGGAGTTTTTGTATTTATTTATTTTATTTTTTTCTTCTTCCCCTCAGGGAGGGGGCATGGGCTTGGTTAAAAACATACAACAACCAACAACACCTTGACCAAGATCCCACCACCACAGCACTTCCGTACACGTGCACACACATCCACCTGATCCATGCTCAAACTATCTAGAAAGTCTTATCACTACACAACATTCCAGTAACCGATCTAGATTTATGATTTAAGACCTTATATCGACTGTTTCTGGCTGGCGCACTAACCTTCCAGGGAGACCGATTCTATCATTAAGCCTAACTCTCTGGAGTAAAAGATCCCCTCCTTAACTACCGTCTTAACTCTCAGGCTCTGGCCCTGTCCGACTGCACGACCTGTCTTCTCTGTTGAATAATATCATCTGCACTTTTTAATCCGATACCTTTTCATTATTTTAACCATGTCTCATCATATCTCCTCGTAACACTCTAACTCCTTTTAGTGTATAATGCTCCTGTCCCTTCAGTCGTCGCTCCTCATAGCTGAAGCGTAGCTTAGGCCCGCGAATCTAATCTAGTACACCGCTGTCTGAACCTCTTCTATGGCAAGTGTCCTTCCGGGATATGTGGTGACCAAATCTGCACACAATATGTCTGGATGTGGCCTGCACTAAATTCCCTGTACAATGTGCTACACCTATCTTTGATTTATTTTGGATATCCCCTCCGAATACAATGTAAACCTATTTTGATCTCCCTATAGCTGCATGCTGCAGTGGCTGTGCGTTACCTTACTCCGTATCTATTACCGTACCCCAGATCTTCCTTGGGAGACACTCCAAAATTACCCTCTTAATCCTGGTAGATCTCTATTTTCATTGTTCTTTCCCATGCCCCAACACCTTACAACTTGGTTAGATGACAAAAGATTGCAGTGGAATTTAACCTGAACAAGTATCAATACTACCTGAACTCTGAATACCCTCGCTAATCCACCTCACTCAAGCTTTGGTGTCATCTGCAAATTTGGAAAGCTAATTCTTCACCATTATCACAAATCATTGATGTTTCAAATAATGAATGTATGATCCTGTGGTACCCATGATTGCATCTCCAGCAAGACATCCTCCCACTCACAGCCACTCTTTGTTTCCAATCACAAAGCAGTTTTGCAATCCAATCAGCTACTGACCGCACTCCACAAGCCCATTTGGCTAACAACCTCCGATGTGGTATTATAAATGACTTCTTAAATGAGATATACTAGTCACTGCCCCTTTCCTCATCCAGCGCAATGTCGACACTGCTCATAGAACTGAAAGATTTGTTTAAACAGGAACTTACCTTTGGTTAAACTAATGCTGACATACTTTAATCGTTTGTATTTATTCAATGCGTTCTTCATCTGGTTTTTAATGTAATGTCTCAACACCTTCCCCAACTAAAGGAGAGTAAACTAACAGGTCTATAGTTTCACAATTCTTTGATCCTTTCTTAGTAATGGTGTTACATTTGCTTACTGCTCTCAATCCTCCAGTAGCTGTCCTTGAGACTCCAGGGACGATTGAAAATTAGTGGGGCCGTTAACATCTCGCTTTACCTGTCAGCACCTTCCATCAATACTCTCGGGTGCATATTGATCTGGACCCGGAACCTTATCTACTTTTGATTACCGAGCTGTTCCTTTACTTCTCCACTCCAAGCCTGGATCTTTCTGTATAAAGCCCTTCTCCACTCTGATAAATACTCTCAGCTATTGGCAATTCTCCTGACTGTTCTTGGTGTAAAAGTGAAGAAGTACCTGTTCAGATAAGACTGCCATCTTACCTTCATGCAGAACACTCCAAAGGTGCCTATTCCTCAATGGGCACACACTGGTCCTAACCTGTTTTCCCCTGATATATTCAAAGAAATCCTTGTTATTAGGGTACCAGTCAAGATAGATCTGGGTAACCTATCTGTGTTTTCTATGTTTATTTCTTCTTTATTTTCTTTTTCCGACCGGCAATTTGGGATTTTCGCCTTTATAAAATGATTTTGTAGGACGGTAAGTCGATCGACAGAAATTTTCACATAATTATCTTTTTGATTAGCAAAACTTAATTGGTAATTATAGTATAGGTCACGTGGTACGGGTGCCATCTTGAAAAAAAAGCGATAAATCTTAGACCTCTATCGTCTGAAACCTTGCAATGGGAAGATTTTTTCGCTTTCTCCATTTTTACTAATCTCCTATGGGAACACAGGGTGATTTTTCGTGACGTCATCGGTGAATGCGGTATGTGCGGTGAAAAATTCGTCTAAGTAGAACGCTGCATGGGAAAAATCTGAATGGAGCCGTCGACACATTAAATTCACCGATAGAAAAAAATGTATGTGAATGTCATTGGTGAGCAATTCGGCAGCCATTCTTGTTTTTGAAATTAAAAAAAAAATCTTCTCGAGAAGGCTGGACAGATTGCGGGAAATTTACACGTCATATTCCCTTCAAATCCTTTTTCAAGTTTGTGTTATTTTCTTCTTGATAGGTTCCATGGTTGTGGGCCTAATCTTGAATTACCCTAAAACCTTAACAATCTCCAGAACGGCTGGTCCGATCAGGGGAAGACTTCACATACGTATTGGGTCACGAGGTAGTGAATCAAGTTTGTTAATTTAATAATTGATAGTCAGCATGGTTTGAGGCAGCATGTTGGATTTAAGAAAATATAATAAGTTTTTCTCTGGAACTGCTTAATCCTTCGAAATGAATTTGCAGCTGTCATCTTCATGATGTCTGCATACATGGTAAAATTATGGACGTCAACAAAGTCACATGGTTTGGCGGCCATCTTTGACGAAAAATGCACCTTTTGCGGATTAACGACGAACTTTCACATCGTGTTCCTCTACCACGGTGGAAGCAGTCTAAATTGTGATGTCATGAGGTCACATGGTTCGTCAAGCCCTGCTTGGATGAAAATTATATAATTTAAAAATTCTTCTTCTCTCAGACGGCTGGACGAATTGAGGCGAAACTTTACACGTAGTCCCATGAGGTGTCTTTTCAAGTTTGGTTATATTTCTAATTTATAGGTAATGGTTGGTGCCATATTGAATTTACCCTAAAACCTTCAACATCTCTCAGAACGGCTGGTCAGATAAAGGGAAACTTCACATACATATTGCCACACGACAGTTGCATCTGCAAGTTTGTTAATTCTCTAATTGATAGGTCACATGGTTTGGCAAGCCTGTTGGATTCAAGAACAATATTAACTTTGTTTCTCTGAACACTTATCCTACGATGCATGAAATTTGCGACGATCATGTTCAGTCTCATGTTGGTATCAGTGGTGGACGTTGGGTACCGGTCATATCACTGCCAGCAGTTATAAAAGTGGCAAGTTCTAGTTAGGGTACCCCTGGTGAGTACAGGGTAACCTATTGTTTCTTCTTGTTTTATTTGACGCCATTAAACATAAATTAATTAATATATTGCTTTTCCCCGGCACTTTGCAGCACCGTTTTTCGCTATTAAAAATCATTTTCTCTGGGACACTAAGTTCCGAATCGACACGAAATTTTTACCATAGTAGTATCTTTTTTGGATAGCACACGAGTTAAACTAATTATGACGTTCATATGGTCACTGTGGTGCGGGCGCCATCTTGAAAAAAAGCGATTAAACTTTGGACTCTGTATCTCTGAAAACCGTGCAATGAAAAATTTTCGCTTGATACATTTTACTAAGCTCCTATTTCGGAAACGTGTGATTTTTTCGTGACGTACATAGGTGAATGCGATATAGCGGTGAAGGATTCGTCAATGTAGAACGCACAATGGCAAAAAATTTGAAATTTCTGAGCGTCAATCACACATAATCGATCGTAGAAAAAAAGACGTCATCGGTGAGTAATTCGGCGGCCATCTTGGTTTTGAAAATTTTTTTTTTTAAATCTTCTCCAGAACGGCTGCGCAGATTGAGGGCGAACTTTACAGGTATATTCCCCTGAGGTCCTTTTCAGATTTGTTACTTTCTGTTGAGGGTCACATGGTTTGGCGGCCATCTTGAAAAAAACCCTAAAACCTTCAAACTCTTCTTCTCCAGAAGCGTGGTTCCGATGAAGGGAGATTTCAACAACTAACGCGGACAGTATGCATATATAGTTTGTTAATGTTCGAATTATAGGTCCAAATGGTTTGGCCGCATGTTGGATTTAAGAAAAAATATTAAATATGTTTTCTCTGGAATTCCTTAGCTCGAAGCGAAACTTTGCGAACTGCCTTCTCACGTCAAGATCTGCATACAAAGGAAAAATATTTTACTCAGAGTCACATGGTTTGGCGGCCAGTCTTGGATAGAACAATACACTTTATTCCGAATTTACACCAAACTCACTACGACTTGTTGGGTTGACATGGATAGCAGAATTTTAAATTAAGTGATATCCTGAGTCACATGGTTGGCAGCCAATTTGGGATTGGACAAGTGATATAATTAAAAATCTATCTTCTCCAGAAGGGCAAGACGATTTAAGACGGAAACTCAATACATATATTCCCAATGAGTCTTTTCTCAGGTTGTTAATTCTTCTTGATCGGGGCCTGGTTTGGGCGGCATCTTGATTTACCCTAAAACTTCAACATTCTCTCAGAACACATGATCTGATCAAGGGGAAACTTCACACACTATTGCACATGAGTAGGGATACAAGTTTGTTAATTTCAATTGATAGTCACTAGGTTTGGCACCATGTTTGCATATTAAGAAAAAATATTAAATATGTTTTCTCATGGACCTGGCTTCATATGAAGCGAAAATCTTTGTATCTGCATGATGTCCATACATGGTAAGAAATATGATGTCACATCGTCACATGCGTTTGGCCGCCATCTTGGAGTTGATAGGATAAATATTAATTATGTTTCTCTGGAGACAGCAGCATCTTATATGCGAAACTTTCGATTACAATTTCGGCTGACAATGTGAAAACAAAGTTTATAATTTAACCTGATCGGTCATTGCGGTTTGGGCAGCCAGAATATTTAATTATTTGGATCTGGTCCAGGAATACGAATTTGAAATGCCTTTGTGCGCCCAGTTGTAAATCGTCTTGTTCGCGCCGTTCAAGCAGGCCTGTGTTGTACCTATTAAATATATGTTTTCTCTTGGCCCGTCTTATTATGAATGCGGAAACTTTGACTTCTATGACTTAAGTCTCAATGTTGTATCAGTTGTGTCGAACGGACACTTCTGGGTACCCGGGTCAATACTGGCCAGCAGTTATAGTGGCAGTTCTAGTTATGTTTAATATTCTAGCCATTGTCTTCTCATGAGGCTAACCCCTGCTTTTAGCAGGGCAAATAGCCTTAAATATGCTTGTTGTGTGCATGTCTTCTCATACTCTTCTTGGCTTGCAGTTCTTTTCTGACTGCCTCTGTTTCTCCAAGTGATATAATCCAACTCCAGTCTGGTTATTTTAAAAACTAATAAATGCTTTTGCTTCTTCCTTAATCACGTTCTTATCTATACTCAACCACCCTGGTTTTTCTGTTTCTATTTTAACAATCCTCATGGAATGTAACTTACTCTCAACTGTACCAATTTGGTCCTTAGGAGTTTCCCATTTCTTCTGCATGCTGATTGTCCTGGTTATGTAATTCTCCAAATCGACAACATGCTCAACTCTCTCCTCATGACCCCAAGTGTTTGCCTTCCTGAAATCGCTTAGCCTTAACCCTATTATCCTGAACTCTAACCTGAACAGAAATTTGCAGCACACAATGTTATGGTGACTTGCTCCTATCTCCACCTACACCTCCGCCACCTATTGGGATCGTGATCAAAAGAGGTTAACACTGCACTCCTCTCGTGGCTATTCTACAAACTGGGTTAATAAAATTGGACGAAACTCGGAAATCCTCATCTGCTCTCCCTTTCCTGTTCTGCGACTAACCTATCCCTCGGCAAGTTAAAATCCCCCATTAATCCAATACTCTTCCTTACTACATGCCTTTTGAGAATTCCTTCCATGTCTCCTCCTTTCCTCCTCCTTCTTTCACACCCGAGCCCTATAAAACATCCCACCAGTATCTTTCACATGTTTTTACAATCTCTAATCTCTCCACACAGAATCCTCACATTTTCTTCCTTAATGTAACTTTCTCTTGATTGTAATGCTGTCCTTTACTCGAGATTGCACTCCTCCTATTCTCTCCTTCTATCACACCGATACACCTTGAGTGCCTTTAATCCTGTCCTCCAGTTCTCTCCTTAAACCACGTCTCAACTCATAGTGGGCAGATTAACACATTTTTGAGAAGAAATCGTGCAAATGCATGATAAGCCATCAATTTGGCACATTTGTTCTCCAGGGATTCCTAATCGAAATCTGCCTAATGGCATTTTGAAAATTTGAAGATTAAAAAAATTCAAAAAGTCAAGATCACGAATCAATGTTGATGCTGGCTAGATTGGTGAATGTTTCAGAAACATCATCAAAGACGTTCCATAGTCCTGCATGCAGTTTTCTTCTTACCGCGGAACTGGCAGACAGATGTCTCATCCAGTGAATGCATGGAAGTATGGATCCCCAGCTTTCTCAAAGCCCTATTGCAGATAAACTACTCATGGATCTGGAATCCATGTGCCTTTGGCTCCTTGGCCAAAGGCATCCACATGCTTCTTAAGACCTAGTTCTGTAAGGATGGCAAGTACAGATATTCTATGACTTAGTGCGTCGTGTCATTGCCTTAATGAAGACTTGCTACCATCGTCGTTGCAGCCTGCGTGTACATAATTTCCGAGTGTCCAGCTTCTTCGATGACAGACCATGGAGAATACATGCATCCCAGTGAATTCTTTGTTGCTAATGATCTCTCCTTTTGTGCAATTGACTGGTGCTTGTCGTCTGTGCCTCACACATTTTTCCGCAAGGAGTGATAACAGCTCAGTCTTGCTTGCTGTCATCTCGAAGAAAGCTTCTTTCTTCTTCTCCAGTTAACTTGGGTTCTTACTGGTTGCCTGTACTCTCTTCTGATTCCTTGCCCCCATCCCTTTTTTTCAACCTTTGCCTCAGACTTCAGAGCTTGACTTCTTGGTCACATCAAAATAAGATCGTCCACCCTCGTATCCGGCCATCGGATTCCAATTCCACTTTGGGATGATGTCTTCTTTAAGCATCGTCATCAAATTTTTGAAGTGTGTGGGTAGGGCAATTGAGTAAGTGCTGAGCATCAATGATGACTAGCATCTTCCCTTGTTTCTGTCGGGATGTGTACTCTTGCGCTTCAAAAGAAACTTCAGGCAGCTCGAGCTTAAAAAATTTTGAAAGTTTTTTTTTTTTCAAATTTTTTAAAATTTGGATTTTCAGAATGGCAATGGGCAGATTTTTGAATCAGGAAAGCCTGCAGGAACAAGAAAATGCCAATTTGATGCTTGTATGATAATTTGTCTACGATTTTTCTACTATCTACTCAAGCTATGCACTGGCAACTATATCATACTCCTCAACTATTCTTACTTTGGGCTTTCAAGCCTGTTTTCATCTTATCATTAAACTTCTGGGCATTGGGTGTAGATAATGTTTAACTTTTCCTTCCCCTGGAAATTCTATTTTCCCTGCCTGGCCTTACCTTAATCATCATTACATCATCAGTTCCTTCCCTTAATAGCTTCCTCACCCTGCTGACCTAAAAAAAGTTGAATTCCTTCAATGTTCTCCACTGCAAACCTTTGCCGCCTTTCTCCTTTTTTTTTAAACATCCGGCCATCATTCGATCCACTCTTTGTCCCCTAAATTGATTCTCACTGCTTCTTCAAGTGTAGAAACCTTCCTTCCCACACCGATTCTTCCCGCCATTTGATTGGACATCGTTGCTCTGCCTGCTCAAATTTATATATAGTTCCAATCCTGGGAGAATCCCAGAAAAGACATGACCTCACACCTTTGCTTCAGCTCTACCATCTGGCATCTTTTTTCAAAACCTCTTGAGTAACGATCCTTCCTTTAATGTCCCCTAACTCCTGCACCTGTCATAAACCTACATCAGAATTCTGTTTCTACATCTTCCTACAGAAGTGGATAGAATCACACATATTAATTTCTCATACCCACAGAAGCTGTCACCATACCTCTGTTACAAATTTAATATTTCGGCACTCCACCACTGCCGCACCCCTGATACCTCACCACTGCCGCACCCGCTGCACTCGACTGCCCGCTGCACACTGCACATTCTGCCACTGCCCGCACCCTCGTGCACTTCGCCACACCTGCACCTCCGCAACAGCCTGCATCCCGCTGCACATTACCGCACTGCCCGCACCCCGTGCACCCCACCACGCCTGCATCTGTGGACCCTCCGCTACTGGTTGCACGGCCTCGCTGAAAACCTCTCCGCCACTCTGGCCTGCACTACGTGCACCTCCACCTACTGCGGCACCGCTGCAGCATCCTCCCTGCCTGTCACCCACTGCACCTCCTCGCCTTGCCTGCACATGTGCACTTCGCCACTGCCTGCACCACTGACCTCCACCCTACTGCCCTGCACCACTGCACTCCACTCCGCACACTGCCTTGCACCGCTGCCATTCCCACTCACTGCACCTCCGCCACGCCTGCTGCCTGCTGCAAATTATCTCACACAATAGCTGCATCCCAGCTGCACTTCCGCCACAGCTCACTGCTGCCATCAACCATTGCTGATCTGCTGCAATCCGCCAACACTGCCTGCATCCGCTGCACTCCTCCACACTGCTGTACCCCCGCACTTCCACCCACTGCTGCACCCGCTGCTATTCCACAATGCCTGCACCTGCTGCACATTCCGCACAGCACCATGCGGTGCCTCTGCCCGCTGCAAATCATCAATGCTCCAAACACCCTGCAACTCCGCCACTTCCAAATAAACCCTGCAGGCATACCTCACTCACACGTAACATACTAGTTATCTACAAATTTCCCCTTCTGCTACTTGCTGCAGAATTGTCGATGCGTTTCGCTTAACTCCAGTAATAACCTTCCTCAAGTGGATGTTCCTCACACTTCCTACAAATAGAACCTCTGCTTCCCCCATTGTTGACTGGTCCACATTGAGCAACTGTTAGCATTTTTAACGGTATCTTTCCTTTTTCTCCTTCAGTCTCTATTTATCATCTTCTTCACCCATTCCAAGGCCTCCAACTGACTTCACTAACTTATCACGAGGCCTCGTCTGCTTCTTGGTGCAATAAATCTATCACACTACTGCTAAAACTCTATTGAACCTTAAAAAAATTAAGACAGTTCCACAGCCCCTGACACAAGAATCTCGATAACATAAATGCTTGAGACTGGAAGAGAGCGTCGCACCCAGCCGTCCCGTGCGACCGAACAAAACCGGAAGGTCCCAGTGTTTTTTTGAAATAGCATTTGGGCAGTTTTTTTGTTTGAGCAACATCAACACTAATGACGCATTATTGGCTCTTTCTCATTGAACTTTTGAGCAATTTGATAAAGCTTGGTGGGAGAGGGGGAGGTGAAATTTTTATCTTATTTTTGGGCCCATGGTTTGTTTCTTTTTCTCTCTTGCAAGGGATAGAAACCCAGTTTGCAGCTCTTCCACGTGTAGGGGCAAATCGAAGTTGTCCTCTCCATCATTGGAGTGGGGAGTGGGGGGGGGGGGGAGGTCAGAAGCTGCCTTAATGGTAAAAACAAACGAGTTCGGTGTGGCAGACATCGTTGAAGCTCCTTCATGGTAAATAGATAACAGAATAATTAATTAAAACGTCGCATCTCTGCATTGAATTGATGACAATTCAACAACGGGTAGGCAAGCATGGGTAGTCCGATCAGTCGAATTTGTCTTTTTCAGCGTGTTACTAGCAACAAAAGCGTCCATAGCACGGTTCTGTTCTTCAAGACATAACTAGAACAACTGATGAACCTACCATACCAGTGTTCATGTATGTTGACTCAGTTCTGAGATATAACGAACTTCCGTTTTTTTCGACCAGGGT
This sequence comes from Eptatretus atami, assembly GCA_035128595.1. Taxonomy (NCBI): domain Eukaryota; kingdom Metazoa; phylum Chordata; class Myxini; order Myxiniformes; family Myxinidae; genus Eptatretus; species Eptatretus atami. The sequence continues at coordinate 5,254,197 of CM068957.1, read as the reverse complement.
TAATTCAGTCTATCTTCTCGACACGTTTTCATGGGAGCGGGCCTGAATTTTTGTCAAGGAGCGCTGCAATGTGTTGCCACAAACGTCAGTTTGGATTTTTGAAATTTTCGGAATATTTTTATTTTTTTAGATTTTTTTGAAAATTTCCAAAGGCCCGTTGCTAGGCCAACCGAGGGGTCCATAATATGGTTTAACGCGACAACTAAGGTCATGTATGAACCTCCACCGAGAAGTATTTCCT
>CM068957.1:5219790-5240971 GCA_035128595.1 Eptatretus atami | reverse complement strand
GGTCCTTGGCCAAAGGCAATCCACATGTTCTTAAGACCTAGTTCCTGTAAGGATGGCAGTACAGATATTGCTATGACTAGTGCGTCCGTGTCATTAGCCTTAATGATAATGGACTTGCTACCATCCGTCGTTGCAGCCCTGCGTGTACAAATATTCGAGTGTCAGCTTCTTCATGACAACATGGAGACACAGCATCCAGTGACTTCCTTGTTTGCTAATGGCATCTTCTCCTTTTGTGACAATGACTGTGCTTGTCGTCTGTGCTTCACACATCTTTTCCGCAAGGAAGTGAAACAGCTCAGTCTTGTTGCTGTCATCTCGAAGAAAGCTTCTCCAGTTACTTGGGGTCTTACTGGTTCCTGTCACTCTTCTTCTGATCCCTTGCCCCCCCTTTTCAACCTTGCCTCAGACTTCAGACTTGACTTCTTGTACACATCAAATAATACGTCCACCCTCTCGTACCTGGCACCATAGGATTCCACCTTTGGGATGATGTCTTCTTTAAGCATAGTCATCAAATATCTTTGAAGTGTGTGGAGGTAGGCATTGATAAGTGCTGAGCCATCAATGAGACTGCATCTTCCCTTGGTTCTCTGTCTGGGATGTTCACTTGCGCTTCAAGAATTTCAGGCAGCTGCGACTTAAAAAATTTTTGAAGTTTTTTTTTTTTTTCAAATTTTTTAAAATTGGATTTTCAAATGGCCAATTGGGCAGATTTGATCAGAAAGCCCTGCAGAACAGAAATGCCAAATTTGATGCTTGTATCATAATTTGCACGATTTTTCTACTATCTACTACACTATCACTGCAACTATATCATACTCCTCACTATCTACTTTGGCTTCAACTTTCCATCTTATCATTTAAACTTCTGGCATTGGTGTAGAATATGTTTAACTTTTCCCTTCCTGAAATTCTATTTTCCTGCCTGGCCTTACCATCACAATTACATCATCAGTTCCTTCCTTAATAGCTCCTCACCCTCCGCTGACCTAAAAAAGTCTGAATTCCTTCAATTCCCACTGCAAACCTTGCCGCCCCTTTCTCTTTAACATCCGGCCATCATTCCGGAATCACTCCTTGTCCCCTAAATGATTCTCACTGCTTCTTCAATGTAAAACCTTCCTTCCCACACCATTCTTCCAGCCATTGATTGACATCGATTGCTCTGCTCAAATTTCTATATAGTTTCCTAATCCTGGGAGAATCCCAAAACATGACCTCACAACCCTTTGCTTTCAGCCTCTTACCCAATATCCTGGATCTATTTTTCAAAACCTCTGAGTAACGTCCTTCCTTTAATGTCCCTAACTCCTGCTCCTTCAAAACTACACAGAATTCTGTGTCTACAATCCTTCCTACAGAATGAAGAATCAACATATTTAATTATCTCATCACCCACAAAAACTGTCACCCATACCTCATGTCTACAAATTTATATTTCGGCACCTCCACCACTGCCCGCACCGCTGCACCTCCACCACTGCCCGCACCCGCTGCACCTCGCACTGCCCGCTGCACCACCACTGCACATCTGCCACTGCCCGCACCCGCTGCACTTCCGCCACTACCTGCACCTCCGCAACAGCCTGCACCGCTGCACATCCGCAACGCCCGCACCCGCTGCACCCCACCACTGCCTGCACCCGCTGCACCTCCGCTACTGTCTGCACCCGCTGCACCTCCGCCACTGCCTGCACCCGCTGCACCTCCACCAGCCGCGCACCCGCTGCACATCCTCCACTGCCTGCACCCACTGCACCTCCTCCACTGCCTGCACATGCTGCACTTCCGCCACTGCCTGCACCCACTGCACCTCCACCCCTGCACTGCCTGCCACCCACTGCACCTCCACCACTGCCTGCACCCGCTGCACATCCACCACCACTGCACCTCCGCCACGGCCGCACCCGCTGCACATATCCCACCACCAGCCTGCACCCGCTGCACTCCGCCACAGCCTGCACCTGCTGCACATCCACCACTGCCTGCATCTGCTGCATCCCCACACTGCCTGCATCCGCTGCACCTCCACCACTGCTGCACCCACCGCACCTCCACCACTGCCTGCACCCGCTGCATCTCCACACTGCCTGCACCTGCTGCACATCCGCCACCCACTGCCTGCACCCGCTGCAACTCCATCAAGCCTGCCACCCGCGCACCTCCGCCACTCCAATACCCTCAGCAACCTCACTCCACAACCGTAACAACTATTATCTACAAATTCTCACATTCTGCTACTTGCTGCAAATTTCGATGCGTTCCTTCAACCCAGTAATAACCTCTCAAGTGGATGATTCCCTCACACTTCCTACAACAATAAGAACCCTCTGCTTCCCCCATTGTTGACGTGGTCCACATGAGCAACTGTTACATTTTACGTATTCCTCTTCCTTTCTCCTTCAGTCTCTATTTATAATCTTCTTCACCCCCATACTCCAAGGCCCCAACTGACTTCACACTAAATTATCACGAGGCCTGCCCTGCTTCTTTCAATAAACTAACTCAACTACCTGCTAAAACTCTTATATGAACCTTAAAAAAATAAGTAAGTTCCACAGCCCCTGACACAAATCTCGATAACAAAATGCTTGAGGACTGGAAGGAGAGCTCGCCACCCAGCCGTCCACATGCACCGAACCCCAACCGGAAGTCAAAGTTTTTTTTGACATTACATTTGAGGCAGTTTTTTTGTTGAGCAACATCAACACTAATACACATCTTTGGCTGCTTTCCATGAACTTTTGAGCAATTTGAATAAAGCTTGGTGGAGAGGGGGAGGGAATATTTATTTATTTTTGGTGCCATGTTTGTTCTTTTTCTCTCTTGCAAGGGTAGGAAACCATTTGCACTCTTCCACGTGTATGGCGAAAATCGGAAGTTGTCTCCCCATCATTGGAGTGGGGGAGTGGGGGGGGGGGAGGCAGAAGCTTGCTTAAATGGTAAAAACAAAACAGTTCTGGTGTGGACAGACACGTTGAAGCTCTCATGGTAAATAAAGAAACAGAATAATAATTAAAAACGTCCATCTCGCATTGAATTTGATGACAAAATCTCAAACAAGCCGGTAGGCAGACATGGGTAGTCGATCAAGTCGAATTTAGTCGTTTTTCAGCTGTTACTAGCCAACAAAAGCGTCCATAGCAACGGTTCTTTCTCACACATAACTAGAACATACCATGAACCTACCATACCAGTTTCATGTATGTCTGACTCAGTCTCTGAGATATAACGAACTTCGTTTTTTCGACCAGGGTTCATTCAGTCTATCTTCTCCGACAGTTTTCATGGGAGCGGGCTGAATTTTTTTGTCAAGGAGGCTGAATGTGTTGCCCACAAACGATCAGTTTGATTTTTGAATTTCGATATTTTTATTTTTTTAGATTTTTTAAAATTTCAAAGGCCCGTTGCTAGGCAACCGAGGGGTCCATAGCAATGGTTCTCAAACGCGCACAACTAGGTCATGGTATGAACCTACCACCAGAGTTTCATCAAAATCGGCCTACGATTAACGGAGTACTGGCCTGGACAGACAAACAGACAGACAGATAAACCTGACGCGATGGGCCCGTTCGATGGGGAATGACCTGAGGATTAAGCACAAGAAAATCATGATTCTAGCTTCAAGGGTTAATGCTGCAGATGTTTTTCGTTAAAATACCCCCACATTTAGAGGTTTTTCGGCCGTTGCTAGGCAACGGAGGGTCCATAGCAACGGTTCTTCTCACACATAACTAGGACATACCATGACCTACTATACCAGTTTCATGTATATCTGACTCAGTCTCTGAGATATAACGAACTTCGTTTTTTTATTGTTTTCGACCAGGGTTCATTCAAAGTCTATCTTCTCCGACAGTTTTCATAGGATCCGGCTGGAAATTTTTGACAATATGGCTGAATGTACTGCCCACAGTCGCTCGTGCCCGATTTTTGATTTTCAAAAAAGTGATTTTTTTGAAAATTTCAAAGGTCCGTTGCTAGGCAACGAATGGGTCCATAGCAACGGTTCTCATTTGCACACAACTAGGTCATGGTATGAACCTACCAACCAAGTTTCATCGAAATCGCCATTGTATTAACGGAGCACTTGACCGGACAGACAGACAGACAAACATATCGACGGAAATACTGAAAATAAGGTAGACTAGATCGACTACCCAATAATTATGCTTAGGATGGACGGACACGAAAGGAGACACACACACACAACACACACACCACACACACACACACACACACACACACACGATAGCAGCCAACAACGACACAACTTCATGCATATACACACACAAACGAAGGTGGATACTTCAATACCTGGTAGGACACTGTTCCACATTCTCAAACCCACAGATGGCTTAAAATAATTTGAGTGAAAGCTTGTGATTATTTTTAAGTTACATGAATAGCAAAATTTTCAGGGCATTTATGTGAGATACCAGCATGCAGAATTCAATCTTCAACCGATACCTGAAGTAATTATGCAGATAGATAAACAATATAGCTACACTACCGTGACCGTGAACTCGACGGTAGCTTCTCCTCTTGTCGGAGACTTGATAAGATTAGCAAACCTGGAAAAAAAAGAAGACATTGTAACTTTCTTGTAATTCATTTCAAAGTCCCTTCCCATATCTAGTCCTTCCAGAAGTTGAATACAATGAATGATGACCTTTTATGACGATGACGATGAATGATGACGAAGCCAAAAACATTACCTGCGGTTTTCCTGCCATTGCAAGATGACACGGTGGGTCGCTGCATGCCCCCAGCTCTCCCCTGAAAAAAATCCATCGTTGCACAATTTACTTTGTCTAAAACAACTCTGCCAAACTATCCAAGAAACACAATTGCTTTCTTTCTGTACACAACGGGATAGACTTGAACAAAACAAAATGTGAGAAATTAGGTGCAGAACCTAATTTAACTTGTGTGTTTAAGGTCATTAGTAGGGCTGGCGGCGGCTTCTTGTGTATGGCAGTTTAGCTGCCAGGTAGCTATCATTTTGTTGGGGTGTGACAATGCCACTGACGCTGTGCTCCTATACCAGTACCCTGGCACTCATTTCACCAACCTCGGAAGGATGACAGGCTGAGTCAACCCCACCTGCTGTTAATTCAGTGGAAAACAGGGCTCGATCTCAGGACCCGAAGATCCCAAGCCAGCCACCCAAACCACGAAGCTAACACCAGGCTTTAGGGCTGGCTTAGAGGTACACACACTCCCCTCTAACCTGTCTAGCTTGGGTTTGAATCCCGACCCAGCTATAAACTGTCATCTCTGTTTCACAGGCAGGTTAGAGGGATTCAATGTTCGTGCTGTCCCTTGGATGGACGTTCAACTGGGCGCCTCGTTCGCCAGTATTAGTTGGTGGATGTTAAAGACCCCACGGTGTCATTTGCGAAGTCGGCGAGATATCGCCAACACTCTGAACAAATTACCATTTCCTGCCCTGACTACTGAGTCGAATGTCAGGACTGGCCAGCTACGTACGGCTGGTTCATCAAAGACTTAGGCTAAAAGATCCCCCCTCCCCCGGCCAACCAACAGAAGGTAGTGATAATTGTGGCCGTTAAAGAAAGAAGAATAATTAAAGGTAGTTACAATTCAAATATGGTCATCAAACCCTTAGCTTTCAATGAATTTGTGTTAAAGTTGCAGTTCATGGATAAATGAATGAACATCTTTGCTCTTGAGGCAATATTACTCAAAGTCTTGTTTTTTTTAAACACTTGAGGGTAAATTGGATTATAAAATATTGTTAATATTTTTGAAGCTCATTTAAAACTATAAGGGCACTCGGTGGAGCGCATACCTCCACCACGCAATGCCTGATCCATGAGAACATATCGGGCCCAATACATGTTTGAAATATCATGTGACAGTACTATATCTCTCAATGGTGAAGAATCACTTTAAAAAATAAATAATTCTCGTATCCAGATCTTCACCAGAATCGAATCAATTCTTCCTTGTTACACACCCAACATGTCGACCAAGTTTCATCCGAATCCGTCCACAACTTTTTGAGATATTGTGCTATACATCGGTTTAGCCCTATCTCTCAATGGTGAAGAGTCACTTAAATTCTAGTAGTCGGATCTGGATCCGGATCCGGATCTTCACCAAAATCTAATCAGTTTGTCACCAAATTTCATCCGAATCCATCCACAACTTTTTGAGATATCCTGCACACAAACAGACAGAGGGGTGAAAACATAACCCCCTTCCACGTTCGGTGGCGGAGTTAATAAACAATTTGAATATAAAAAACACCATTGATCCTTTTCAAATAAATAATCTTAAAGAAAATATATATCGATATATATATATTTTTTCTAATGGCTTTGTCTGATGATTGGTTACTTGTGTTTTGCTTCCAGCTCTGTCATGAAGGACAAACGGAGAACGTCTAAATGATAATAAGCGGTCACAATTTCATGCACAATAACATGGTTTTACCGAGAGCAGGTGTAAGAGAAGCTGACTGAGTACTGTTCGGATGTATCCGTGTCGTCATCTGGTTGGTCAGAACCACCTTAGGGGAGGGGTGGGGGGGGGGGGGGGGGGGGGGGGGGGGGGGGAGGTCACCCACTGATAAGGTTATTCACTGCATTCAAAATGTCTCTTAAACAACCCGCTGGCAACTGATTTTAATAACAATCCCAAGAAGCAAACACCAATTAGAACGAAGGAACGAGACAGGAAATGCAGCCACGGGACACACCGCAAGACGACGTGTTGAGGCCAGTTGGGCGAGACGCTGTGCCAGGCTAATGAGTAGGCGCGTCCTGAGAGCTGCATCATCCACCCCATGCCTAAAGGGAGAGGCTACGCTGTCTATGATCACCAAGCGCACCTATAACATGCCAGGATTTGTGAATGACGGAGAAAGACAGGATGAATGTTCAGTACAAAATGATTTGGGATAATAACGTATCCGCCATCAACGGTATTGATATCCCCGAGGACAGCCCACCTTCGGGTGAGAATCGACGAAGTCTGGAAGCAGGTGGCTTTGGGCAATGAGCTGCGTGACATCAAAACAGCGAAAATAAAACACATTTCCCAGGATGAAGTCTGGTGTGAATGTTTTCAAAGCGTCCTGCTGATCTACATGCGCAGACATGGCATAATAAGCCCGGTCGTCAGGAGGCACGTATAAACTCGGCAGATAGCCACCGAGCTCTATCATTCCACAAAAAGTACAGCAAAGTTCATAGATCCGAAATTTTGCTTCGAACCAAGGGGCTGCACAGTTTGAAAGCGGATAGCTTGTCCAAAAAACAAAACAAAAGGTTGATTACGTATTGACCAAGCTCCTTTCTGAAGTCACAACAGATAGTAATGGGTACCAAAGGTCACAAAGGTATGTTCAGCCGTTAAAACAGAGCGACCCATACATCTCACTGTTTTTTGGCTATGGGATTGTCATTAGGGGCCAGGGTACTCTTCCGCTTTGCATAACCACCAAGAGCATCACTCAATGTGATTGCTGTTGAACGATCATAATTATAAATATTATAATCACAAAATACATATTGGCCCTTCTTGTTCTGCAAGGATTTGTTTTGTCGTCTCGCATGTACAATCTTCATCATTAGTTAAAGGTGACAGAGATAACGCTGGGAGAAAAAGATGAGCAAACCAAAAGGTTTGGTTGGGCACAAAATGAGCCATTTTAATGGCGTCGGGTGCCTCGTACATCCATTAAATGGTGTGCTTCACTCCACAATTGCATTAAAAAAAAAACCACAAACTGAAAAATTAAACCATTTCAATGAAATCAGGACTGGGAGGATGGGCTGGAGGTACGCACACTCCCTCTAAGCCGTCTAGCCTCGGTTCGAAATTGAATCCTGACCCAACTATATCCCGGTGTTTCACAGGTAGGACGATTCATCAACATGTTTGCCATCCCTCGGATGGACGTTAAATTTGGCGTCCCCCTCTGCCAGCATTACTTGGATGTTAAAGATCCCACGGTGTGCTTCGTGAGGTGTAGGCGAGCTATCGCAATCACTGAACAAATTACTTCTGCCACAACTACTGTTGGGAAGGCAATAGCAAACCAACCAGTATAACCCTTGCCAAGAAACAGCTTTGGCCTCACCAACGTTCCAGAACAGAGTATGGTCCATCAGAATCAGATGAAATCATCCTAGTGCGTTTCAAAAAAACAATTTCACCGTGATTTTGAGATACCATTTTAATTCATATTACACATTGGAAATTGCTGAAAGGTCATCAGAGCACTGGTCGCAGTAACGTCAAAACGTTTGGACCAAACCTCGCTCTTGCTTTGTGCTGGCAAGTCGAGAGCAGTGGGTGATGACAGCCTCAGACATCTGTTGTAGCCGCTCAGGCATGAAGCTGCCCTCGGTATCCAGGTAGGCCGCCTGGCCACCCAGACCACCAAAGCAACCTGGGATTTGAATGTCGACTGCCAACTGCAGACTGAGTGAGGGGTAGAGATTATAGAAACATATTATAAAACAAAGGAGTAGACCTGCTCAGAGGGGACTGAGGAAGAAGGCAAACAATAAATATTTAAATAATTTTATATATATATATATATATATATATATATATATATATATATATATATGAGCACAACCAATAAATAAGGAAAATATAAATTTTTTTTTTGACACTTGAAATAAAGGACCAATGACACTGGCAATGACAACATATGAAAAATACTTAAACATTCAGTGATATCATCAACCATTTTTGAGGCAAGAAGCAGAAATGTGTTAATTGGTGGAAGTCTGGAACACCTGAAGATGTGTGTACGACAGGAACAGTTTCATGAAGTAGTGGCATGAAACAACCCAAACCACGCTCACCACAACTGTGTCTTGCCCACTCCGGGCGCACCGCACAGCTCCGTGATGACGGCCAATTCGACACCACTGCCTAACAGATCGTCAAGTGCGGAGGAGAACGTGGGGAGAAGTCCATCCTCCGCTTGTTCCTCCACCAATAACTGCAATGCATTGGGATAGTTGACAGGCCCCTCTTGACCCCTTGCCATGCGCAAGATGCTCATGGCCTCCTCCCGAGGGATTCCTAGCTCTTCGTGTGAGAAGTGGGTAAAGGGCATTTGGATAAAAACAACATGGATTCAAATACAAGTTTTGTGCAGAGCAAAATACCAGAGAAGAAAATAAGTGGTGGGGGGGGGGGGGGGGGGGAGAGGGAAAGAGCATGAATGGGAGAGAGATGAGACAGAGATTAGTCATCTACATATCACATACTCAAAACCATGAGTTCTTGACACTTACACATCCCTCGTACTCACTCTTCCTCCCTTAAACCCAACTATCCCCAACGTCCTCCTCCTAATCTCAAACCATGTAAATCCACCCCCCCCCCCACTCTTTTTCTCTCCTCTTACGACTTTCCTCTTCACCTGGTGGTGGCTTAACAGTTAAGACAGTTGGCCGAGGATCTTAGGGTCGACAGGATCTGCATTCAAATCCCAGCCATGCCGAAATAACACCTTTTTTTTCTAATCTTTTCTAATCTTCATTGTATAGTCAGGGATTGAATGCCACCTTGTCATCACCGTACCATTCATTAATAATAATAAGTTCCCTTACAAGAAACTTAAGCCATTAAGCCTGCATAATGATTGCCAACCGATGGTTGTTTGTCCATGCTCTAACCTCTTCAACGTCTAGCATCAAGCAAGGAAGCAGCACAAACGATTTATAAAAGTCATTGGTACGACTCAGACGGGGCTCGAACTGCCGACCTCCCAGACTCAGAGCGGACACTCTAACCACTACATCACCGAATCTGGTGATTATGTCGTAGTTTGACATGGGAAATGCTTACGGGAGTCACACCGGTCATATCCTTCATCCGTTATCGAATCAGGTCCATCGTACCACTCAAACCCGTCTGAGAGCAACGTGTCGCCGAAATGAAAAGCCAATTTGGAAATATCAGTCAGACACTCTTGTTCACCAGAACCATCACATAACGCTGCCACCCAGCACAACAGCAATCACCGCAGAATATTTTGCACACAATGACATCACTTCACACAGGAGTTTCTGTGCAGATGTGGCCAGAACTACTCGTGAAATGTTGAGTGACATCATCTTTACTATTTGGGATCAAAAAGTGCACATTAACCGAAAACACCTTCGTATATGAATGAAATTTAAGCAGCGATGGAATAAAACCTATTCAATCTGTCCAAGTGAGGTTCATCATCATCATCATCATCACTGTATCGTACTCCTCACAGAGTATCAGTGCTGCTGAATCAGTCTCTTAGCAAGGGTTACGCGAGGGGGTTTGCCATTGCCCTCCCAGTAATCAGTCAGGGCAGGAAGTTGCAATTTGTTTAGAGTGCCAGTGATAACTTGCGTGCTCTTCGCTGAAGACACAACGGAATCTTTAACGACCAACATTGACCAGTGTTGCTGGTTGGGTCCTCCAATTTAACGTCCATCCGAAGGACGACGCATGCATCGATGTCTCGCCCTGCTTGCTAAACACTAGGATGACTCTTTATACCTGGGTCTAGATTTGAAACCAGGCAAAACGGCTCCAACGTGAATGCACATCACGTTGAGCTCCCTTGCCAGCCCTCCAACTGCAAATAAGTTCATAGGCATGATATCTGACAGTCTTGTTCGTTACCATTACCCCCAGCTGATTCTCCAAGTCTTACCCTCAGCCAGCTGACACGGCCCAATCCCCTGCAGCTCATCAGTAGTTTCGAACCCTGCAGCCTGTAATCGTGCTCGTTGATGTGGTGGCAATGGCAGGCTGCCCACCTGTCGAGGCATTGCACCTGCAATGACATGCAGTCCTAATTCGCAATTCAAAGAAAACATGGAGCTGATACTCAAACCCCTACCCCCACCCCCCTACACACATTTTTGGGTGGTATGAGGTACAGATCTGTGTAATATGAAAGGAAAATCTTGAATGATTTTGGAAATATCACGTACACAAGCCAAGTTACAGAGATGGTTGCCATGGCAACATAATTCAGCCAATTACAGCCGTGATCTAATCAGGTTTAGATCATGTCATGAGGAATAGATATCTGCATACTAAAGCTAAAAGTTCAAGGGTTTTTGAAATATCGCATATGTACACAAAAGTACATGTACGGATGATCGGTTGGAAGGTCGGAGCTCATATTCATGTCCCCAGTCTCTGACCTCGTTGGATGGGCTGGGGGACAAAAATGAAAAAGAAAACAGTCGAGACCGATAAAAAGAACAATTATATAATCAAATCACGTGAGCAGATTCAATTCAACCATCTTGGCCTTTGGAACAACTGGGATGCAATTTACTTATCCGTACCTTCCCGAGTGCACAGGAATGGAGTTAAATTGGGGCTGAATAATACTAAAAAAGAAAATAATAGCAGAGAGAAGGAGGGTGAGAGGAGGGAAATAAATTGGGAGAGAGGGGGGAAGGGAAGGGACAGGTAAGGGGTAATGGAAGAGGACAGGTAAGCAGTAAGGGAAGGGGCAGGTAAGGAGTAAGGAAGGGGCAGGTAAGGAGTAAGGAAGGGACAGGTAAGGTAGGGAGGGACAGGTAGGAGTAAGGGAAGGGCAGGTAAAGGAGTAAGGGAAGGGACAGGTAGGAGTAAGGGAAGGGACCAGGTAAGGAGTAAGGGAAGGGACAGGTAAAGGAGTAAGGGAAGGGACAGGTAAGGAGTAAGGGAAGGGGCAGGTAAGGAGTAAGGGAAGGGAGGTAAGGAAAGTAAGGGAAGGGATCAGGTAAGGAGTAAGGGAAGGGACAGGTAAGGAGTAAGGGAAGGGACAGGTAAGGAGTAAGGGACAGGTAAGAGTAAGGAAGGGCAGGTAAGGATAAGGGACAGGTAAGAGTAAGGGAAGGGCAGGTAAGGAGTAGGGAAGGGGCAGGTAAAGGAGTAAAGGGACAGGTAAGGAGTAAGGGAAGGGCAGGTATAGGGAAGGGACAGGTAAGGAGTAAGGGAGGGACAGGTAAGGAGTAAGGCTGAGGGACGGTAAGAGTAAGGGAAGGACAGGTAAGGAGTAAGGGAAGGGACAGGTAAGGAGTAAGGAAGGGCAGGTAGGAGTAAGGAAGGGACAGGTAAGGAGTAGGGAAGGGACAGGTAAGGAGTAAGGGAAGGGACAGGTAAGGAAGTAAGGGAAGGGACAGGTAAGGAGTAAGGGAAGGGACAGGTAAGAGTAAGGAAGGGACAGGTAAGGAGTAAGGAAGGGACGGTAAGGATAAGGGAAGGGACAGGTAAGGAGTAAGGGAAGGGACAGGTAAGGAGTAAGGGAAGGACAGGTAGAGTAGGGAAGGACAGGTAAGGAGTAAGGGAAGGACAGGTAAGGAGTAAGGAAGGGGCAGGTAAGGAGAAGGGAAGGGCAGGTAAGGAGTAAGGGAAGGGGCAGGTAAGGAGCAAGGAAGGGGCAGGTAAGGAGCAAGGGGAAGGGGGCAGGTAAGGAGAAGGAAGGGGCAGGTAAGGAGAAGGGAGGGGCAGGTAAGGAGCAAGGGAAGGGGCAGGTAAGGAGCAAGGGAAGCAACAGGTAAGGAGCAAGGGAGGCAACAGGTAAGAGAGGAAGCAAGGTAAGAGTAAGGGATAGCAAGGTAAGGGAAGGGGCAGGTAAGGAGTAAGGAAGGGGCAGGTAAGGAGTAGGGAAGCAACAGGTAGGAGCAAAGGAAGCACAGGTAAGGAGCAAGGGAAGCAACAGGTAAGGAGCAAGGGAAGGGCAGGTAAGGAGCAAGGGAAGCAACAGTAAGGGAAGGGCAGGTAAGGAGCAAGGGAAGGGGCAGGTAAGGAGGCAAGGGAAGGGGCAGGTAAGGAGTAAGGAAGGAGAAAGGGATCACGAAATGCACCCTGGGATCTATACGTTTATTAACTAAGGCTAGCAGATGGGACACTCAGCTTAGTTCCATCCGAGTGACGGCACACTTTGTGACGATACAACGTCCTGCCTGCGAAGTACAATCATTTGGTTTATTGCCGGGTCCGCTCCCTCTGCACCATCGGCCATGCTGTACCTTCAGAGTCTATATCACTTGTGGTTTGGTTCTACGTCTTCTGTACTCCGACGTTGTTTATCAGACGATTGAGGAACTAAAATCACCGCATGAACACATGACGGATCCACGGCGTCGTGAACAGTTTATAAAACCCTTGAGAAGAAAAAGAAACCTGACGTAGTAAACATATTTACCGCCAAATTGAGCGACGACTTCAACGTTCTACTAATGATGGCGAACAAATCACAATGACAATAATTATATTCTGATTTTAGTCAAACTACTGAAAAAAATACAACACCAATATTATATGCTTGCACAGACACACACGACATTGTGTTTTTTTTTTTAATTCAAAGGAAAGCAAACAGCGTCTAAACTTATACACCGCGTATTACGAGGTCCTCTCTACATTCTCAGAAAGAAAGCAGAGAGGATAAAAAGACAGAGAAAAAACACAACTAAAAATAATACATAATAATAAATAACCTCTAACAAGGAATAAGAAGCAATTTTGGCGCAGGAGGAGGTTATTCGACCAATCATGCCTCCGTTCGACCAAGGCCATAGAGTATAGACTCTCACCATCCGCACGCAAGCTGCCTCCGGGTCCTGTCAATATTCCTGTACGCTCTGCACCGCTACCCTCCAATGCTTAGAGGTACCTATCTAATTAATGTTTACTCTTTCTGCTGCCACTACCTTCCAAGGAACAATATTCCATACATCGAGTACTCTGAGTGATATTGTCCTGTTTTCATTAACATCCGAACCCCCAACAATCTTCTTCTTCACTCTGCCTCAGGCTGTGGCCCCCCTGGTCCCATCACTGTCTATTCTGCTGAATGATTCTTCTGTACTTATTTTGCCTATTCCCCTTCATGATGTTAAACATCTCTGTCATATCACCAGGACCGATGACTCATCGGATGAGAGGAAGTCGCTGACCCGGGCCCGGGGTCCGTTGAGGGGCCTCGGCCCGAGCCCCAATTTTTCTTCAAATCCCACTTGATCATCATTTTTAACAATGGAGCGAAAATAAATTGATTGATTAATTGCATAATTGGAATAAATAATAATTGTAAACTAATTTCTTAATCAATTGGCTAATATTTTATTCACTTATGTAAATTAATCAATAACTGAATCAAAACCATTCACTTTTGTCCCCAAATTTCAGCTTCCGAGCTCAAAGGATGGCTGAGATGTCTCCCAGACAGACTTTTTAAAAAGCAAGAAAACAAACAAACAAGAACGATATCGTGCAGAGGACGACACTGGAAAAATCCATAAAACAAAATGAATCTCAAAAATAATCGGTGGTTGAATTCAGTGACCTCATGTGCAAATCCTCTTCAAATTTCAAGTCAATCGGATGGAAATTGAGGATTTTAGAAATTTGACCTCGAGATGACCTTTTGACCTCAAAATCAATAGGCTTCTCAGTTGAGACTACCTCTACAATTTGGTAAAGTTTCATGACGATCGGTTTCGAATTGTGACCTGTAGGCGATTGACAGACAGACAGACAGAATGACAAAATTGACTGAAACAATTGACTTGAAAAATCTTTGATTTTGCAAGTAACAAACAAACAAACAAACCAATGCAGTAAGAACTCAATACTACCCCCTCCTTCGGTGCCCAGTGATGACGTCATGCATCGTCATGCATGATGACGTCAATACAACTCGGACATGGGCGGGGTGTACGAGCGGAAAGTTTGATTGGTCGTGATGACATTGAAATGCCAGAATATTTTGTCCAAGTACTGCTGAACGTAAGGGTTTTGAAATTGTGAAAAAGGAAACTTGCGTTCTACAGGGATGCTTGGGCCTCTTCTTTTTCTATGATATTGTTACGGCTGTGGAAATTCGCAATACAGTACACCATAAAGGGTCCTTATATCAGTATGACGCTAAGTTTATGTGCAGATAGGTCCCCACGTGTTTAAAGGAATTCTTTGTGTTCACTGGGCTGCGACTCTTTGAGATAGCCGTTTTTCTTTTTCTATTGTTATTTTGACAAACCTCCACGCAAACACAAGCCGCGTTGAAAACCGTCGAACGCAAAAGGAAACCAGAGGAGTTCCGATGGGCGCGCGGATTTTCCGCCTGTTTCTCCGAGGAGTGTGACGGAGGCGGGGTGGGGCGGCTCGCCCCCGATTGGTGGACGCGCGGGTGACGCGGTCGGAATGAGGAACGCCCTTTTCGGGAACCTTTCGAAGGAAGGTGGAGCCGAAAACGGGGAGAGCGAAGGGCGGAGCCCGCGCTATATAAGGCAGACGCGTGCGAGGCTCTCTCTCTGTCGGGGTCGTGTTGGATTCTACTCGCTCTCTTGGTGGACATCATCCTCTGGCTTCATCTTCGAGCTCTCTTGGTGGTCGAGGTCGGGCTCTCTCGTCTTGGCGTTGGGCGACCTGTCGGTGAAGGCGCGGGCCGGTGGCGAGTCCGGGCGACGCCTCAGAGATGCAGACGGGAGGCGCAGCCCTGCCGGCTATGTGGTGCGAATCTGCGCGTCTGGCGAGGGACGCTGGAGAGAACTCACCGACCACGTCATCGCAAAGGCCCGAGAGCAGCGCGGCTACGCTAGCTGCCATGGGAACAAGGCGTCGCGACCTGCCCACCGTCACACCTCGAGGGGGCAGGTAACCAGCACGGTCTCGCGGGCCTTTTCGGTCATCCACGGCCCACGACCATAAAGGTTTACGAACCCCGTCTACCTCCCTGCCTATGGGGAGGGTTTTCCTGTTGTTTTTATATGCATGCTGTGGCGCAGTGTCCTGTTAAGTAACAACTGTTAAGTGCATGTACATTCTCATTGTAGTCGGTTGTATTGCTTTCTATTTCCTTGCTTGTTTGTATATTGCATGATTCCTTGCTTGTGTTGTGTGTGCAATATGTGCTTATAAATAAATGTCCTTGTGTGAAATGTATCTCGTTCGTTGCGTCTTCTTTCCCATTGAAAATGCCATCTTGCATCGTGGAATAATTAGGTGGGTTTTAAACACCCGAGTAAAGAAGAATCTGAACCGTCGAGGTCGGCGATAACACCGCTCGGTTATCCCTGTAGCACGGAACGAACCGCTAAGTGGTTCGTGTCCTAAGCCGACCTGCGCGTGGTGCAACCCTCGGTAGGTTACCCGCGCGGGTTTTAGGTATATCGACATTCGGCGATTCACCCTATTTCACGCGGGTAGAATGCGGACGGGTTGTGGTGAGGAAACCCCCACCGTGACTGGCTCCTGGCGTAGTTCCAGGAGGGTCACGACTGAATTGTCGTCCGGTGGCGACGCGGCTGCCATTAGAGGTACGCGGCCGATCGCACGCCAGGCGGGCCAGAATTCGTAACAATATGTTGATGATCTACATCCTTGTTCTTCTTTGTTATCTTTTTTTTTCTCTCTTTGCTGTTGATACAACTTGTCATCGTTCCAATCCCAGTTTCGACTCTTTGATCAGTCATCTTAATTAGTGAGCTCATTAACGTTTCATCCTGGTTTAAATCAAACAAACTTTCTCGAAATCCCAATAAAACCAAGTGTATGTTCTTTAGGAAATCCACCAAACCTCTGTCTGACACTATTTCTTCTATCTACATTAACGATAAACCCATTCCTGTTCATTAGCCAAAAATTTTAGGTGTTACCTTGGATGACAAACTCAGCTGGATTAGTCATATTTCATCGACTGCTAAGATTATTTCTCGAAATACGGGTGTACTGTCGAAACTTTGTACCTTCTTTCCTTCTTATATTTTATTCTCCCTGTATAATACCGTAATTCTCCCTTACCTGAACTATTGTAACGTTATCTGGGCACGCTCTAGTAACAATGAACTACACTCACTCTGTTAGTCAAAAGCACGCCATAAGGAACTGTACCCTTTCTCATCCACAGGAGCACACTGCACCTTTTTTCGCCAAACTCAACACATCGACACTTTTTGATATCGATACATATTAATAAATTAGACACAGCGATATTTATGTTCAAACATATCAACAAACGTCCTCCATGTAGGTATTTTTATCTTACTTTACAACAGTCCATGATATCCACACTCGTTTCACAAGATAACTTATTTCTACCTTTTACTCACACATCATACTCTATTAATACACTACGTTATTATGGGCCACGTCTTTGGAATAGTATTGATGGAGCAGTAAAGGCACAGTCATCTGTGGGTCTGTTTAAGTCTTCTTATTGATTAAATTTGATCTCACGTCATTGAAAGTTTCCTTTCTTACACATTGGTTTTATTATTCATGCTTGCAAGTGTTCACCTTATTGTTATTTCATTCTTTTATCTGTTTATTCTTGTAATTGCTATTCACAGTATTCTTGACCATTTTTCCTTAATTCTTTGCCAGTTGATAGTTTTGGTCTAATTTATCATTTGTCATTTATATTGTTAGTCCATAGGTATATCAATGCAAGTCTTGGTTTCTGAATATGCCTCTGAATATGTATTTGCCTCCGCATGTGTTATTTTGATTGTATCCCTCCGAATTCACCAAGTTCCGGAAGTATTATTGTGGGGCCGGGTCTTGGTGGCGAGCACGACCGCTAGGGGGAAAGGCAGGTTTCAAGAAATAGTCCCCCCCCCCCCCCCCCCCGGGGCCCACCTCCAGCCGAACACACCGGAATTTAGGTCGTGACCCTCTGGATAAGTCCGAGGTACGGGTCCCTTACAGGAACTGATTCACCAATAATTTGACCGCGTGGAGTAGGGTTAATTGCAACTTCAATATACCTAAGTACCCACGTGGCAAGCTTAACCGGGGAATTCGACAGACCCTCCGGCAGGCCCTCTGAGCGGAAAGCGAGCCGTTACCGTGCCCGAACCGTGTGTAACCCGAGCGGATGGTTACCGAGGCCTGTCGGTCCAAACGTACAACTACGGCAACAACGGCCTTCCTAATCCCCAATACGCACTGGGCAACCATGCAGTAGAAACAGGAAGAGCGAGCTGGTACATTCAACAAAAGGGATATAATTATTTATCTACGGGAAGGGAACAGCAGAGCAGAGTTATCACGAAATAACAATGCAAATCAATTACACAAAAAGCACTTAGTCATTGTCTACTTATTATGACGGGCCCACGGACCATACGCACACAGCAAATACAAATGGACCTCATGGGTCTTCAGTCAGTAGAGCTGGGCCCGGGTAACGTGTCCCGCCTCGTGCGGTCACACCGACCCGAACCTCCACGGTGGGACTCGAACCCACGACCTTGGCATTGCCAGCACCAACACTGCAGACCGCTCGACAACGACCACAGACCGTGCCGCAATCACCACCAGGACTGCAGACCGCTCTCGAACCACGATCCTCCAGAACGCTAGTCGAGAACCACAGACCACGCCGCAATCGCCACGATCACCCTCTCGCCAACGCTGGTCCAGACAACCACACTCCTCTTCTTTAGGAGGGAGGGGCTTCTTCTCCCCACCACTCGCCTCCTGATTGGACGGTGGGTTGTCAGGCGACTCGTGGCGGCCTCCCGATTGGCTGGGGCGTGCGTGTGGAGCTCGCCTTCCGCTCATTGGCTGGAGGAAATGCTCTCTGCCCCTCCTCGGAGTGGAGCTTCGACCCGAGGCGACGAAGGCTCCACCCACGTCCTCAGCCAAAAACATGTGCGTAATGGCGACCGGTCGAGTGCGGGAATGTGGCGTTGTTGTAGTGGATGTAGTAGTAGTAGCTGTAGTTGTTGGTGTAAAAATCCTATCTATAAAATAACTGCGCAGCGCACGTACACTTAATCACCCATTAAACATATAGGACGGGACCCTCCCTAGAAACACATACTTACCGATATAACTGATCTATAAGGACCTGAATGTTGAGTACTCATGGCTTCCAGATTCATAACAGCATTACTTTCATATGTTTTTGTTTTACTGTACTTATATTGGCAACTATGGAAATAAATATTTTTTTGAAATTGAAATAAAATAAAGACTTTAAAGGTCATAGAGAAAAAAAATTCCTAAGTTTACCACCATTGCTGCAGCGTCTTTTACACCTTCTTCCTTCCTTCATTCCTTTGCCGGCGCTAAGACAGACATACAGGTGGGTTAAACTTATTTACAATCTTAACTAATATTTACACTAACCATGTCCCAGGACCTGTCATCTGTGGGATAAAGGCACAACAAGTCAGTCATTTTGTGTGGGTGAGTGCACAGCAGCTGAAGGTCAGTCGTCCTCAGGGCCTGCTCAAAAGGTCCCCCTTGTGTGTTCCTTTCAGTGACCCTTCTTCTTTGTTCCTTTCATACCCCAGCTGCTGGAGGCAACTCACCCTAACACGGCAGGCCATGCGCCGTCCCACAGGCCATTTGCAGTGGCCTTTATGCAAGAAGAGGTGGCCAGGCTGCTCAATGCAGTCTCTGGCTCATGGAAATGGATGGACAGGATGCAAAAACACAAAGAGTGATGAATGATGGGGCTGCCTGCAGGGCAGTCCTTG
Source organism: Eptatretus atami (assembly GCA_035128595.1). NCBI lineage: Eukaryota > Metazoa > Chordata > Myxini > Myxiniformes > Myxinidae > Eptatretus > Eptatretus atami. The sequence goes on along the minus strand of CM068957.1, from coordinate 5,221,496 downwards.
CAAACACACTGGGATGGTCCTGGCGCACATGGTGGAGATGGTTGACACAGGGGAAATGCGAATAAGGGCAGCAGGCATGGGGTCATGACAAAGGCAGGCAACAAAGGCATGGCAAGGCAGATGCGGACCAGCAGCTGTAGCACAACAGGCCGGCATAGGAAGCTGGCCGGCCTCTAGTATGGTCCCGTGAGGTTGTGTGGAGGGAGTGCGGTGGTGCCGGCCGCTCCGAAAACGGGCTCGGAGCTACCGCTACTGTCTCCCCAACGCTATCGCTTTGCCTGTCTCTGTCCATACCACTCCCTTAGTTTGCAAACAGAAACTAAAAAATTTAGCTTTTTTTTCTTTTTATTTTATTTTATTTTTTTTATAATTGCTGGTCCCTAACCCTCCAATTGTCTTTGTCCGGCTAACCTATCCTGTCAACCTAGCCTACTCCCAACCCCTAAAACTCCTTTTTGGAGGGGAATAAGGAAGAGACTAGTGTCCTGCCTCGAGGCCCAACAAAGCCTCCGAACAACCTTCTCATAATTCAGCAATCTTTCCCAAGGCGGGTCCAGCGGCCTCCAGAGAGCGAAGGGATGGATAGTGCAAAGGGGTACATTTCCTAACTATCCTCACATTTATTACCTCTAAACTACCCCGGGGCTTTTCAAAACGCCTGTCACTTTAAACTATAGGTTCTAGAACCCATGATTCCCGTCACCCTTGTTGGTGTCCCATTATTAATTTGGGCCTACCCTCAAATTTTCACTCGTGCTTTTGCACAATTTCGTGGCTGGGCATCGTGGCTCCCATGGCAGGGATTCCCCCTCTGCCGAATCTCAAACTACGCACCCCCGGGCCCTGAGGCTGTCTCCGAGCCTACCTGCTCCCTATGAACACGAGGGGTTTCCCTTCCTGGCATTGCCCCCCTCCGATGCCCACGTGGCATTTTGGTGCTCCGGGTCCCGTTCCGCGGGTCGCCCGTGCCCACTACACTATCCCGGTCCCTTGGCCTACTCTGGCCGACTAGTCCGGCGCCTGGGGTGCCCTCTACTCGATACTCACCTTTCAACAGCCATGCTCCCAGCCGGTCCATGGATTCCTGCACCCCTCCAAATGGGTTTCGTGCCTTCATACACCACCAACACAGAACGACTTCCTTTTGGTAAATTTGACTAACCCACTAACTAACATTACTCTGACCCCGGGGTCACTTGGGTGGGATTCACTCCTCCTCCTCCCACTCATTCATTCGCACCATGCATTCCACATTCGCTCCACTCACACACTTGGGCCTGCTGACCCACACTCATTCATTATGCATCTTTCTTTCACTTTTTTTGTTTCAATTCACTCCCACTCGACCTATGTTCCCCTAACTATCTCGTGGTCCCTTACTCTAATGCACGTTCCATGTAATCTACGTAGCCAAGCTACGTCCCCACTACACATTCCATGTCTGTCCGTGTCTCCCAAAATCCATCTCTAAATCTAAACTACTTTCCCACTAACTAGTCCACGGGCCCCATGGAGGACGGCTCATGCCACCATGAGGCCGGTCTAACTAAGCGAAACACATCTCACTAACTAATGCACCTATGCCCGTGCAAGGATGCTTACTACATCCGGCCGGGGCCGTGTACTTGGAGCGAGGCTTTTTTTTCTTTTACACCGCCAAGGCGGTGGTCTACACCTTGCCCGTTCGTCCCTTCCATCGGGCGATA
>CM068957.1:5202026-5212330 GCA_035128595.1 Eptatretus atami | reverse complement strand
AGCGTGAAGCCGAGAAAGGTGAGAGGCAGGAGCACCAGCCCAGAGGAGAGAGCAGCACTCCATCAGGCTGCGGATGAAAGCTTTATATGTGGTCAGGAGCTAACGCAGAGGCTCGACTGCAAAAAATCCAGAGGAATTCCCATGTTTTATTGTCTTCCCCCTCCCCCCTTGGAAAAAAAAAATGCCATGTTAAGTCGTTCCTTTACCAATCAGCTTTCTATCACTTGTCAAGCCAGCCGTTCCTTAGTGACCGTTTTGTTGGAGTGCTTGCTTGAGTACTTAAGCTGCATGTTCTACATTGCCAGCAGCCATGTCTGCCAAAGCTGTCACCATCTTCTCCATCTGTCATTTTTTTCTCCTTGAAGTATTTTTGTTGTTACTAGTTGAATTATCTTTTTTTTTCACGAGCAATTCCTTTAGCCCCTTTGTTTGTTTTCACCTTTCTCTTTGAGCTCCCACATTAAGTACCGCCGATCCATTTTTTTTTTATCCCTGCCGCGTGGCGGAAGGGGGATATTGTTGTCCACCGCAGGGCGTTCCGGCTGTCCGTCCGTCGCGGGCGTCAACATTTATGCGTGTGAGTGCGATAACTCATAAACTGTTCGCCATATCGATTTGAAATTTGAGTCACACATGTACCACCTGAAAAGGAAGAACCCTATTGATTTTGGGCGTGCCGGATCCAAGATGGCCGACTGGGGCGGCCATCTTGAAAAAAATGTTTTTTGTATAAATGGAAAACTGCCTTATCTGATTTCAAATTATTTTTGGTTACTACGTTCCTCACCCCTGGGAACTTTTTCTAGATGATGACCAAATGGTGTCTTGTTTCCAATTCACCTCCCTCATTATCTGGAATATGTATGACCTTTTTCATTCAATGGCGGGGGATTCCCCATCTCTGATGGTATATTTTAACTACCTGTGAATTCTAACGGGAACTACCATCTGACTGATGACGTTGCAATTTGTTTGCATTTTTGGAACATGAGCGTTTTTTTGCCTAGCCTACAGACTTGCGATTGTTTTGTCTCTTAATTGACATAAATTACTCAAAAAAAAAAACCCTATTGGTCGGCAACCATTGCACAGACTCTGATTGGCCTAATGGTCTCTTGCGTTGTTTCGGGTAGTCATCATCATTCTGTGTTTAGCGGCCGTTTCCATGCTTGCATGTGTAAGCCGTGGTTCACCTAATGGCTGCTTTCCAGGCTTCGCGATCCCTTGCTGGCCCTCTTATTAGGCCTTCAACTCTAAGATCGTCTCTCAGCAGCACATCCCATGTTTTCCTTGAACGGCCTCTAGCTCTCCTTCCATTCACATTCATATTTATACACCTCTTCACACAACTACCCACCCCCATCCTTTCCACATGTCCGAACCATCTCAACCTACCCCTACGCATAACCTCACTTGTGCTTTCTATACCTAACCTGTCTCTTAATTCCACATTTGGTTTCCGATCCTTCAGTATTTTTGAGCTATCATACATTGCCATGACTACCCTAACTAACCAATTCTATACACATAACTTTCTCGCGGACCATTGCAACACTTCCTGAGGCACCCTATCAAACGCCTTCTCCAAATCTACAAATGTAAAGTACAGTTGTCTCTTCTTCCCCAGATAGTTTTCTTGTCACTGCCTAACTATAAAAATTGCCTCTATCGTGCCCCTTCCTGGCATGAAACCAAATTGCATTTCATGTATATTAACACTCTGCACCGCACCGGCTCTACTGCCTCCAGAATATCCCTGTTCCAAGGGAACTCCTCATTTATCAGGCACTCATTGTAACTCCTCCAAGCATTTCTAATCTCCCCATGGTCAACCAGTACATTTCCCATATCATCCTTCACACATTGTTCTCCTACGAGATCTTTATTTTGAATGATCATTTGCTTTGCTATCCTAAATATCTCCCCTCTACTATCTGCATTATTTATCACATCTGAAAGTGAATCCTGCACTAATTTTTTAGCCCTGTAAACTTCCCTTCTTGCCCTACATTTAGCCACGAAGTGTTCCTCCTTATCCCCTCCCTTTTTCCAAACTCCAAACAGTTTTCTTTTGTCTTGAATCGCCATAGCCACCTCATTATTTCACCACCATGTAGCCTCATGTTGAGCTGGGCCCTTCGACCAGCCACATGTCTTTTCAGTAGCACGCAGCAGCTCATCTTTTAAAGAGTTCCAACAACTCTCTACATCCTCTCCTACCATGGAGTTTCCAAGATTCATTTCCAGAAGTTCCCGATAGAAATGTTCCTTTACATTCTGATCTCTTCGTTTAATCTGAAGCAAGGGAATCATTATTTGTCATGAATGTTTGGAGGAAATTAACAGCAGATGGCAGTCACAGTGCATATACAGTACATGCCACAAATATCAGTCTTGAGAGTTTATCAAGGTAAGCACAGCGCTTTTAAAATCAAATGAGAGGAAATAATTGATAAAAAATATTCCATACAATATTTCATCAACAACCGGAGTTAATAAAACAGAAATAATTATTTAACCAACAACATTGACATGCAAGATGCATGAAGGTAAATATAAACACCCCCACCTCTCTCCTCTATTTCACTTTTTACAACACACTAGTGCCTCCCATCGCTTCGCTGACAGGTTTAATCAAAACAGCATGTTGCACTTCACAAGCATACAGTAGAATCTGGATCATGAGCGTATGCATGAAAATAAGCGCATATGAAAAACTAGAAGGGCACTCGGTAGAGTGCATACCTCCGCCACATAATACCTGATCCACCAGAACATATCGGGCCCAATACATTCTTGAAATATCATGCTATACAGCACTATATCGTTTGCCCTTCTCTCAATGTGACGAATCACTTAAAAAATTCCAGTAGTCAGATCCGGATCCGAGCTTCACCAAAGTCTAATCAGTTCATTCGTTCACACACCGAACATGTCCACAAAATTTCATTCGGATCTGTCCACAACTTTTTGAGATATCCTGCACACAAACAAAATAAACAAGGCGAGTTCATAGACTGTACTTGACGAAATCTCAACTTGACCTCTGACCTTGTCTAATAAAAGCTGTCTTAGAGAAAGGTAGCGAACCGCAAACCAGAAGTTCTACGATTGATTCTGTACCAAACCATCAAAAATCGAATGGTTTGAGCCTCCCGTGGACCGTTGACCCGTTGACCAAATCTAATCAGCACTAGGCCATCACCTCTCCTGATTCACGTGGTGTAATTTTGACATTGGTAGCTTCTTCCGTTCTCGAGGTTATCGTACCCAAAACCATCAACAAATCGAAATTTCGACCTCGCTCGCTGACCAAACCATCAAAAATCGAATATTTGACCCTCGCGATGTGACCGAATTTTGACCAATCAATCGGACTAGGCATCACCACTCCTGAATTCAGTGGTGTCATAATTTGACATCGTTAGCTTCTTCGTTCTCGAGTTATTCGTGCCTACAAACAAACAAACAAGACATACAAACAAATACAAAACAAACAACAGAACGGTATACAATATACTACGAACTTTAGATTTTCGTAAGTAACAAAAGAAGACGCGTACAGAGCCCGATACTTGCAAAATCCAGAAAACAAATTTGACCTCAAAAATAATTGTTGTGGTTAATTCAATGACCAAATATGCGACTCCTCTTCAAATTTGCAAGTGAATCGGATGAAAATTGACAATTTAGAAAAATTAATAACTTCAAAAATATCAAAAATATCTTCTATTATAAAAAATTTAAAAAAAAAAATAAAATTATATTTTAATAAAAAAAAAAAAAATTAAAATAAAAAAAAATCAAATAAACAAAAAAAAAAAAAAAAAAAAAAAAAATAAAAAAAAATAATTTTATTTTTAATAAAAATAAAATTAAATTTTAAAAAAAAAATAAAGAAAAAAAAAAAAAATTTAAAAAAAATAAAAATTGTATCTTTTTAATTGTATTCTAAAAAAAAAAAAAAATTAAAAAAACAATTAAAAAATAAAAATAATAAAATTAAAATTAATAATAATAAATTACAATCTTTCTATATAAATAAAAAAAATAAAAAAAAAAAAAAAAAAAAAAAAAAAAATAATTTAAAAAAAAAAAAAAAAATTTTTTTTTTCAAAAATATTCGTCTTTCTAATAATATTTGTTTAAAAAATTTTTAAATTTGTTAATTTCTTTTAATTTAAGATTCACAAAAATTCTAATAAATATTTTTAATTAAAAAAAAAATTAAATCAATGAAAAAATTAATTATCTAAATAAAAAAAAAAAAATTAAATTCCTTTTCTTTCTCAAAAAAAAAAATTTCGTATGTCTGTTTTAATTATTAAAATATAAAAAAAAAAAAAAATCAAATGAATCTAAAAAAATTTTATAAAAAAATAATAATTAAAATTAAAAATCATCATGTAACAGAAAAAATAGTACACATTCACTTTTTGGATCTTTTATCAATACAACCTCTCTCACATCTGACACAAATACGCACTGGTCAGAACATAATCTCACAACAAACACAAACACACAAACACACACAATCTCCCGGCCTGCTAGCACGCGCAGCTACACGCCAATAAAAAAAAATTCTATCTTTATAAAATGTATATTCTAAATAAAAAATCGTTAAATGAAAAAAAAATCGGTAAAATATATAAAAAACAAAAAAAAATTTTTATCTTTCCTTATCGGAAATTATTTTTTCTAATTTCAAAAAAAAAATTAAAAAAATAAAACACTTCGTATTTTCTCAAATAAAAAAAAAGTAAAAAAATAAAATTCATTCAAATCTCATTTTTAAAAAAAAATTAAAATCTATAAAAAATTGAAACTCATGCGCGATCGCGTTCAACTCGGCAGCACAAAAAATTCATTCAGGTATTTAAAAAAAAAAAAAAAATTCAAAAAATTAAAAAAAAAAAATCTTTATAAAAAAAAATAAATAATAAAAAAAATAAAAATCCCTCATACATCCTTTAAAAAAAAAATAAAAATCCTTTCGATCTAATCCACTACTTAACTCAAAATAATGCCCGTATACAAAAATCCTTATCCCCGCCATCTATCATTCACTCACTTTCACTAAAACAATCATGCTATCGCCACAGAAACTAAATTCCGCCTACCAAAAAAAAAAAAATCAAAAAAAAACAAAACAATTCCTCCAACCACCTGAACCTACGCAGACCAACAACACAAACACAAACAACACTCAAAACAAAACCAAAACAAATCGACAATGCTGACTTAAAGTAATCAAATCCATCCCAATAAACACACAATAAATTAATTGTAAATTCCAAAAATCCTAAATTTAAAAAAAATAATAAAATTCAATTTCTTTATCATCTATAATAAACATATTAAATTTTTTGGCCAAAAAAAAAAAAAAAAACTTTAATAAAAAAAAAAATTTTTCTATAATTCAAAACAAAAAAAAAAAAAAATATTCAAAAATGCCTCCAAAAATATAAATTTTCGAAAATCAAATCGCAAAAAAAATAAAAAAAAATGTCAAAAATCCTCAATAAAAAAAATAATTAATTAATCTTAAAAAATTATCTCAAAAAAAAAAAATTCTTCTAAAAAAAAAAAAATTAAACAAATTTTAAAAATTAAAAAAAAAAAAAAAAATACATAAAAAATAATCCTAATCAACAAAAAAAAAAATCGTTCTAAAAAATGTAAATTTCAAAAAAAAAAAAAAAAAAATAAATCTATACAAAAAAATAATAATAAAAAAAAAAAAAAAATAAAATTATAAATAAAATCAAATAGAAAAATGCAAAAATAAATAAAAAAAAAAAAAAAAAAATTAATAATTGAAAATCAAAAACCAAATAAATAAAAAAAAATATACAAAAATCCATGTAAATGTAAAAAATTTAAATCAAACAAATAAAATTTCAAAAAAAAAAAAAATCGTAAATCTACTGTTCATATTCCTCTACGTAAAATTCTAAATTAAATAAAAAAAATGCAAATTTCTCATTAAATAAATGCATAATTAAATACCTTTCTTTAAATTTTCGAAAAAAATCTCATAAAAAAATAAAAAAAAAAATTCTTTTGAAAAATAATTCATCTAAAAAAAAAAATTTATCCATCAAAAATTTATAAATCGTGTAATAAAAAAAAATTAAAAAATTGTAATTAAAAATTATTTTAAATACTATAAAATCTTTAAAAATCAAACAAAAAAAAAAAAATTCGAGTTCCAGAAAAAATACAAAAAATCCTTTATGATCCATTTCGTTAAAAAAAAAAAAAATACTTCTATAAGAATAAATATCTTCATCTATTCTACTCAAATTTTCAATAAAAATAATTTTAAAAAATCTTCGGAAAACAAAATTCAATGGAAAAAAAAATTCATATATTATTAAAAATATAAAAATTGAAATATAAAATTATCATTAAAATTTAAAAAAAAAAAAAAAAAAAAAAACTTCAATATATCAAAAAAAAACACTCTGTTTTCGTCTAAAAATAAAAAAAAAAATCCAAAAAAAAAAAAAATAAAAAAAAAATCTTTTAAAAAAAATCTTATCTCATCACAAAAAAAAAAACACTTCTAAAAAATAAATTTAATCCTATTTTAAAATAGCTCAATTGATTTATCATAAAAAGATAAAAAAAATAAAAAAAAATATTCATCTCCTTGATTTTAAAATAATTCGAACCTTATCCTTCATTAAATCTTTAAAAAAAAAAAAAATGTCCATTCGCTCAAAAAAAAAAAAAAATTTATTTCAAATTTAATATCATAAAATTTCGATTGTCTAAAAAAATGTAAAATTCAAAAAAAAAAAAAAAAAAAAAATCTAAAAAAAAATTCTCTAAAAAAAAAAATAATTAAAAAATCATATTAAAAAAAATAAAAAAAAAAATTAAAAAAAAAATTTATTAAAAAAAAAAAAATTCGGCCTATGTTGATCTTTTGGCCGATGTGAACCTCAAAAATAATTGGCTTGTTTAATTCAGTGTCCCGAAATATGTATCCTCTTCAAATTTCAAGTCAATCGAATGAAAATTGAGGATTTCAGAAATACCACCTTAGCTGTTCACCTTGGGCCTATGTTGACCTTTTGGCCTATGTTGACCTCAAAAATAATTGGTGGTTGAATTCAGTGACCTGATATGCAAATCCTCTTCAAATTCCAAATCAATGGGTTGAAAATTGAGGATTTTAGAAATACCACCTTAGTTGTTGACCTTGGGCCTATGTTGACCTTTTGGTCCATGTTGACCTCAAAAATAATTGGCTAGTTGTTGACCTTCCTATTTTATTTCTCCATTAAAAATAAGCGCATATAAAAATGTCATAGGAAGGTCTTGAAAACCCACAATATATATTTTTTAAATAAAAAACTCTTCTTGAGTTTTTTAAAAACTCTTGAAGCCCATACTAACACACACGAAAGCAGTGTATCGGATAAACAGGAGAAAGTGGAGAGCTTCCATAAGTTCGTCTGTGGAGTCGCCGATAAAGATACACAGGACGGAGAAATTGGACAGTTTCGTTATGGAGACATTCTTAATATTGACCAGTCACCATTGCCGTTTGCCTTCATGACTGGGAAAACGTACGCCAATAAAGGTAGATGAGGTTGTGTGAGTGAAAGGGGCAGGTTCTGGACTGGATAAGCGACGGTGTGCTTTTCAAGTTGTAGTGTTTGTCGACGCAGTATCCCGCATCAAGCTTATGACAGTGTTTCAATGGAAAGGAGTCCGGATACCTCAGAAGAAGAGGGACGCCTATGACCGACAAGTCATCGTTCATTTCCAGAAAAACGCATGGGTGGATGAGACAGAAACTGTTTTGGATTAACCATCTGCACAAGCCGACATGCCACGATGATCGCCACAACTGCTTGTTGCCGACGTTCACCGTGCTCAGAAGACTGACATCATGAAAAACACGGCCTTCAAGGCAGTGAACACCACTATGGATTTGATTCCCCCTGGATGTATCTCTCTGCTGCAGCCTCTGGATATTTCTGTGTTCAGTGTAATGAAGAGCAAGCTGGAAATCATCCATAACAAACACGTGCACGACAACTTGGACCTGCATGTGATTGGCAGCTTAACTGCTGGTGACAGGTGTGTGTTTATCACCAAGTGGAAAGGAGAGGTGTGGGGGGAAATCTGTGCCAACCAGATGATCCGCTGCTCCTTTGTCAATGGTCCGTTGCTCCTTTGTATTGCAGGTCCATGTGTGAATCTCAATGAGGATACATTATCAGAAAAAAAAAAAACATGTCAGGATGGAATTGCAAAAAAAAACAACCAAACAAGGAAGGAATTCCACCACAAACGTACGGATTGCCATCACGACATCTTTTGTCATTGTCATTGGTGACTGTGTGGAAATAGTAACAATTGTACAAAGATGTCAATGTTGGAAGTAGTTGTAGATTTGTAGTGCGAGTTGGTGTAATTGTATGAAGATGTCTATGTTTGAGGTAGTGGTAGATTTGTTGTGTGGGTTGGTGTAATTGTATGAAGATGTCTATGTTCGAGGTAGTGGTACATTTGTAGTGTGGGTTGGTGTAATTGTATGAAGATGTCTATGTTCGAGGTAGTTGTAGATTTGTTGTGTGGGTTGGTGTAATTGTATGAAGATGTCTATTTTAGAGGTAGTTGTAGGTTTGTAGTGCGAGTTGGTGTAATTGTATGAAGATGTCTATGTTTGAGGTTGTTGTGGATTTGTAGTGTGAGTTAGTGTAATTGTATGAAGATGTCTATGTTGGAGGTAGTTGTAGGTTTGTAGTGTGAGTTTGTGTAATTGTATGAAGATGTCTATGTTCGAGGTAGTTGTAGATTTGTAGTGTGAGTTGGTGTAATTGTATTACTAAAATCTACCAATACCTTCAAACATAGATATCTTCATACAATTACACCACCCACTACAAATCTACAACTACCATCGAACATAGACATCTTCATACAATTACACCAACCACACTACAAACCTACAACTACCTCTAAAATAGACATCTTCATACAATTACACCAACCCACACTACAAATCTACAACTACCTCAACATAGACATCTTCATACAATTACACCAAACTCACACTACAAATCCACAACAACCTCGAACATAGATATCTTCATACAATTACACCAACCACACTACAAATCTACAACTACCAACATAGAATCTTCTACAATTACACCACCCACACAACAAATCTACCACTACCTCGAACATAGACATCTTCATACAATTACACCAACCCACTACAAATCTACAACTACTCCAACATAGACATCTTCATACAATTACACCACCCACCTACAAATCTACAAACTACCTCAACATAGATATCTTCATACAATTACACCAACCACACTACAAATCTACAACTACCTCAAACATAGAATCTTCATACAATTACACCACCCACACTACAAATCTACCACTACCTCGAACATAGACATCTTCATACAATTACACCAACCCAACTACAAATCTACAACTACCTGCAACATAGACATCTTCATACAATTACACCCAACCCACACACAAATCTCCCACTACCTCGAACATAGACATCTTCTATACAATTACACCAACCCAACTACAAATCTACCACTACCTCGAACATAGACATCTTCATACAATTACACCAACCCAACTACAAATCTACCACTACCTCGACACATAGACATCTTTATACAATTACACCAACCCCACAACAAATCTACCACTACCTCGAACATAGACATCTTCATACATTACACCAACCCAACTACAAATGCTACCACTACCTCGAACATAGACATCTTATACAATTACACCAACCACACTACAAAACCTACAACTACCTCAACATAGACATTCATAACAATTACACCAACTCACACTACAAATCCACAACAACCTCAAACATAGACATCTTCATACAATTACACCAACCCACTACAAACTACAAACTACCTCTAAAATAGACATCTTCATACAATTACACCAACCCACACAACAAATCTACAACTACCTCGAACATAGACATCTTCATACAATTACACCAACCACACTACAAATCTACAACTACCTCGAACATAGACATCTTCATACAATTACACCAACCCACACAACAAATCTACACTACCTCAACATAGACATCTTCATACAATTACACCAACTCCACTCAAACTACAACTACCTCAACATAGACATCTTCATACAATTACACCAACCCATACTACAAATTCTACACTACCTCAACATGACATCTTCTACAATTACACCAAACTCACACTACAAAACCCTATAACTCTACTCTCTAAAATAAGGACTTC
>CM068957.1:5173499-5185756 GCA_035128595.1 Eptatretus atami | reverse complement strand
CACGGGTCCCTTAGCCTTAGCGGACCGTGGTCGCCAATATTTTGAAGGCGTGGGGTAGGGTTAATTGCCTAATTTCAATACACCTAAGTACCCACGTTGTCCAACTACCGGGGATAACCACACCCTCGACGGACCTCGGGCGGAACGGACCGTTTTCCGAGCCCAATCCGGGTGTAAACCGAGCGGGGATTACCAAGATCCGTCGGTCCAAATGAACAATTTACGGCACACGCCTTACTATTCTCAAACCCGCACCGTGCCTGGTCAATGAAAGAAAAACACGACAACGAACTGGAACATTTAACATGGGGGGGGGGGGAGGGGGGGTTATTTTACCAATAATAATCGGGGAGGGGAGCACACAGAGCAGAGTTATCCGAATAAAAGGCAGGCAATGTACAATCAGCAAAAGCACTTAACAATCCTACTTAAAGATGGGGCCCACGGACACGCACACACACACAAAAGAAATGGACCCCGTGGGTTTAGTTCAGTAGAGCCAGGCTGGGGTACCTGTCACGCCTTGTGCGGTCACACTGACTCCAAAAACCACCACGGTGGGACTCAAACCCACGACGCGAAGTCGACGGCCCACGACCCTGGCTGCTCGAGCACCACCACACTGTTCGGTCACCACCACCACGGTGAGCCACCGCAAAGGACAGCAGACCGCTCAACCACGACCACAGACCGCAATCGCCACCAAGACTGCAGACTGCAATCGCCACCAAGACTGCAGACTGCAATCGCCACGATCCTGCAGAACACACTCTTGTCTGCCCAACCCCTTGTCCTGACAACCACTCTGCTCTTTTTGAGGTGGGAGGGGTTTCTTTCCTCGCCACTCCCCTCCTGATTGGACGAGGGGTTGTCGGACGACTCATGGTCAACCTCCCGATTGGCTGGGGCGCGCGTGTGGTGCTTGCCCTTCGCTCATTCAGTGGAGGAAACGTCCATGCCCTGCCTTGGGGCGGAGCCTTGATCTGAGGCGATGGAGGCTCCGCCCACGCCTTCAGCCAAAAACACGTGGGCAATGGCGACTGGGTCGAGTGCGGGACGGTGGCGTTGTAGTTGTTGTAAAAGATGTAATAAACCTGACTAAAAAAATAACTCGTAGCGCACACATGTAATTCCCATTAGACAGAAGGACGGGATTCTAACTATAAACGCATACTTATCGAAATAACTGAACTACGAGGACTCTGGCTGTTTGTGTGCACAAGGTTTCCAAATCCGTAACATTATTACCCCGACGTTTGACCCTGTCAGTAGGAGGGGTTTTCAAATTGTTTTCTCCTCCTCATCCTCCTCACATTTCTCCTCTTCCTCATCCTCCTCGCATCCGCGCGCTCTGAGTCACGTGTTCCAGCGTGAAAGCTGCTATTGGCTCTCGCCCCCCACGCGGGATGAAGCTGTCGGTCAGTTGCCTCGCAACAAGCAGCCGAAAGCGAACTCGGTGGACGGATTCAACACTAGGGCGCCAGAGACGGTTAGCAACAACAACGGTTATTACTGAAAAGCTGAGTATCTTTTCTGTATATACTTTGCAATAACAACAATGAAAGGAAAACATTTCTACAGCCTTGGAATTTTAAAGCTGTAACTGGTTCATTCAATCAGGGAAATGCACACATATTTGACTGTAATGCTGGAAAGCAGTGGCACTGCTAATTCTCTTCTAGCTACCCCGACGTTTGACTGTCAATAGGAGGGGTTTTCAAATTGTTTTCTCCTCCTCAAATTTCCGTCATCACTGTGATTGGTCGTCAGATCGTCCTCGAGATCAGTAACCAATCACAGCTCGAGCGCTTCAGAGCTCCTGTGAATCATCGAGTTAGGCCACGCCCAGGCACGTGGTTGGTCTGTCTTCACCGTTTAAACAGTCACGCACAAAGGACATGTCTTCGTTAAGATATGGATAGATTTGTGTTTCTGTCATCTCTAACTGCAATGTCACCTTACATCGTGTAGTCAAGCCGACAGGAATTTGTAGCTACATTTATTTTATCGAAGAAATCGACGTCATGACATACAAGGGATGGGGGTCGCGCATCGTCGCCATCTTATGTTTGGTAATCGGCTACATAAGTATGATCAATATCATTTGGTAATCAGCTTTCGTTCAACGTCGGGGTCATTCATGGTATTCAGCTTGTTTGTTGTGAGATTGAGACGGAAAAATGTCAAACGATGTCGTGATGGCAATACGGAAAAGGATTGTGGTGTCATTCCTACCTTTTAATTCCTTCCTACTTTGTTTTGTTTTGATTTTTTTGGTGGGTCAGGGGGGAGATTGAGGGGGAGAGAATTATGGATGGTTGTGTTAATGGTATCGTTTGGTAAATTGTGGTTCAATTGTCATGTGGAAATAATGTGTTGAAGTGCTTTGGTTCATTGCATGTATTATATTCCAATTAAAATGTGCATGAAATAACATCAGTAATTACGAGGTGTGATGAGATCAGGTTGTTCGTGGCCTAACCACTTGTAGACATGGTAGGATGATGAAAGTTGCAGAGTATAAAGATCTTTCCTTGTTATTATGAAAAGTCTTGCTAATTCCATATTTCTGCTTGCAGATTTTCCATAGTGTGGACTCAAGATGGAGAAATTGGAGCTCCGAGCTGTGATAAAGTACCTGCACAAGAAAGGCTTGCCTCCCAAGAAAATACATATCGATATGGTGGCGACATTAGGGGATGATGCTCCTTCATATTCCATGGTAAAGAACTGGGTAGCTGAGTTTAAGCGTGGCAGAACAAGCACCGAAGATGAACACAGATCAGGTCGTCCTGTTGAGGTGTCAACGCCAGAAATGGTAGACCAGGTGCATGAAGTAGTGACGAAAGACAGACGAGCAACCATAAGGCACGTAGCTGAGACATTGGGGGTCAGTTTTGGTTCGGTTCAATCGATCCTCACAGACAAACTGGGCATGGCAAAGGTGTCAGCACGGTGGGTTCCCCGAATGCCGACAGTAGACCAGAAAAAATCTCGTCTGGACATTTCCCGTGACCTGTTGGACCGTTTTCATGCTGATCCGGACGACTTCCTCCAGCGGATTGTCAGACAGGACAAGACATGGGTTCACCACTTTGATCGTGAGACCAAGCAACAGAACGTGCAGTGGAAACACGCAATGTCCTCACCCCCTCGAAAGTTCAAGAGGACATCATCAGCTGGAAAGGTCATGGCCATTGTGTTTTGGGATTGTGATGGTGTGATAACGGAAGACTTGTTTGAAAAGGGAAATGCTATTATTCTGATGAACTCCACCGGTTGCGTGGTGCTCGTACAGGTGACACCGCAGGTCTATGTGGATGCATCTAAGATGCTGTTGCATCACCATTGCATTTTGCTAAACACGCAGGGGCAAGTTATATGTAAACAAGAAAGATGCCGTGCAGAGCACGATACTTGCGAAATCCAAATAAACAATAATTGCCATGGAAACATCAATTTGGCAATTTCGAAAATTTGACCTATCAAATGTTTTACATGATTGATTGTTATGCATGACAAATTTGGCTGATAAAATTTCTAATTGCGGCCTAATAGATGTTTTGCATGTTTCGGATTGTCTTGACCTTTGACTAAGTATATATATATATATAATATTTTTTGTACACATTGTCGAGGCTCGTATAAGTTTGACCAAGTTTCCTTCACATAACACTACACGTACATACAAATAAGCTACGTAAGTTTCAATTTAATATTTCGGGTGTAAAGGTCTTCAGGAGTCTCAGGGGTCGAAGGAGGTATAAAGGGTGTTTAAAGGTCGAAGGGGTCTAAAGATCTGAATGTCTAAAAGGTACGTTCCAATAGTCCATAATTAATAAATGTAATTGATAGACGTTATCATGGTCCAATAATATGTAATTAATAACATCTCACCAAGGAAAGAGTCAACCGCGGCTTCACCATCCACTCATGTATACTGCAATAATATATATATATATATATATTGATAAGGATGGCTGTCCGTTTGTTGGCTGTTACGCTGATTGGCTGTGAGGCTTGGTGCAATGTGATTGGCTCCTGCCAACATTATCGTACAGGCTTATGAAAGCAGATATTCAAATCTGATTACACATTTGACAATTGGAACTCATGGCCAAAATAATTATGTTGAAATGTAATGTTAATCGGATAAAAATTAGGAATATCGATTTTTTTTCGAACCCAATATTATTAAATAATACGGTAAGTGGAATGCGAGTAAAATGGCTCTAAAATTTTTTAGCAGCGTCTCGTGTAGCGAACGCTGCTCATAGAGAGCTCGGCGTTGTGTTCTTCTTCTTCTTCTTCTTCTTCTTCTTGTGAAGACAAAACCTTAACCTCTAGGACTCGGCTCTTGTATATACAAGATCCGGATCCCTTAAATACTGAGCACATGTACACATCCTCGCATTGACGGTGCCTTTGAGAGCGGTCTATCATGAACTTTTAATATATTCGGACATTGCTTTAAAGTTTCGAAAAGTTCACGTTACTATTTAAAGATTATTCCATTTATCGTATTATAATTTCGTAAATACATTATTTATTTCGTAAATACACGATATTTCGTAAATACGTAAATACATTATGACGGGTCTCGCTATTGGCTTAATCAAGGCACGTGACGAGAAATATCGGAAGTTGTTGTTTTTGTGTTTTTTTGTTGTTTTTTTTCTTTTAGCCGACAAAACCTTTAGGACGCTGCTCTTGGACACATTTGTCCTTGTTTTTTTTACTCTTTTAAAGGTAATTATTTTACATCTGATTTTATATTTTTACATTTTTAACATATAAATACAACATGGAATCACAGTTTGTTTATTAACTATGTGTCATGATATGACCTCTGACAGGATGACCTCAAGGTACACACTCTTGCCTCTTAGCTGTTTAGCATGGGTTTGAATCCCGACCCAGCTATAAACCGTCATCCTGGTGTTTCACAGGCTAGGTGAATCATGTGTCGTCCCTCTGATGGACATTAAACTGGGTGTCCTGTCTTCGACATAAGTTAATAGACATTAAAGATCCCCACAGTGCCCTTCACGAAGACCAGCCGGCACTGTGGCCAAATTCCTGCCCGAACTGCTGCCAGGAAGGCAATGGTAAACCACCCAGTGTACAACCCTTGCTCAGGAAGCTGCTTCGGTGGCACAGATACTCAAACGAGCATGGCACATGAAATATCAAATGAAAGTTACAACTAAATAGCGAATGTGGAAAAAACAATTTCGAATTGCGAACATACCCCGTGGGAGTTCATTCATACAACTCTCAGGTGAGCGATAGCACGGACGACAGATAGTTTTGATATTTGGTAAGATTTTCATCGCATCAGAAAAAGAAACCAGAACACCTCAAGAGTGAGGTGAGTTTCATATCATCATTTGCGACTTAATTTTGCATTGAGCATCGCCAGGCGCATTTAATATATATATATTTTTTAATAACAGATCAGGTCAGTATGGGGCATGCGCCAGAGCAGCGCGTTGCTGCGTCCACTTCCACCGGTTACTCCAGGGCCTCTGTCTGGCCATCCCCCAGGCAGATGCCTGGCCCATCCCCATCTCCTTGAGATGCGATCAACCTGCTGCAACCACGAGGCACGTGGTCGGCCCATTGGCCTCCTCCACTCACGAGGCTCCCTCGCTGAGAGAATCTGGTGAGCAGGATCAGGTCAGAAAACGAGCCACATGTCCATACAGCCGCAGCTGACACTCACAGACTATGCAGGTAACCAAATCTCATTTGAGTTCTCTCTCAGCAACCCGCTCGTTGGACACAAAGTCCAGCGATAGCCAAGGATTCTCCGAAGAGACCTGGTACCAAAGGAATTAAGTCTCCATCTCAGATCCTTGGTCAGAGTCCAAGTCTCGCATCCATAGAGCAAGACTGGGAGCACCAAGGACCTGAAGACTCGGACTTTCGTCCTCCCGCACAGGTACCGCAGCCGCACACACCCCATTATCCAGTAAATCCATGACTCCCCAGGCCGACCCAGATGTCTATTTGACCTCTGACTCCGGCAGGCAGAGACATGAATATCACTGCCAAGGTAAGTGAATCTCTCCACGACCTCAACATCCTCACCACAAACAGGCACAGACAGGACAGCGGCATCCAAGATGTCATTGAAAGCCTGGATCTCAGTTTTGACCCAGGAAACCCGGAATCCCAGCCGCTCCGACTCCTCATTCAGCACCTCGTGGCCCCCAAAAGGATATCTAAAGTCTCCGCAAAGATGACTGCTTCATCTGCGAAATCAACGTCAGAGATCTTGACATTCCCAAACGTGCACCGCAGCTTGATCTCTCCGACATCCTCCCCGAGAATCCAGGCCATACAAGTGCTGAAAAGTGTGGGGGGCCAGTACACACCCCTGACGAACTCCAGTAACAACTGGAAATAAGGTCAGAGATGGTACCACCATATCTCACAGCACTCTCAGTACCAGAGTAGAGTTCAGACATCAGATCGATCAGTTTTGGTGGCACCCCAAGAAGACCAAGAATCCTCCAGAAGGCATCCCGATTCACTGAACCGAACGCTTTAAGAGATCAACATAGGCTGCAAGCAGCCCCTGCCGAAACTCCGTCTGCGTTCGGTGAGGACCCAAAGAGCAAGGATACGGCAATCGGTGACCTCTTTGGTGTAAAGCTGACTGCTCTGGACGCTGGTTGCTCAAGCAGATGGTGGCGAACCCTATCAAGAATTATCCGAGCAAAGACCTTGCCCGGCACTGAGAGCAGCGTCACCCCTCGGTAGTGTTGCGTCATTTGGTGATCACCCTTCCTTTTCCAGAGAAGGGACAACAAGGCCCTCTTCCAGGCAGTGTGGATGATGCCTGTGTCCAAGCAGAGCACAGAACTGCATGCACGACACGAGTGCAGCATTTCACCAGCCTTGAGAAGTTCAGCATGGATGCCACAGATCCCTGGAGCTTTACCCCATTTCAACCGGTTCACCAGCCCCTGTGTTTCCACAAGCGAAGGTGACCACAGTTGATTGGAGGTCAGCAGCAGGATTGTAACACTCCTGACGTCCAACTCCACAGCTGTTGGATCAGCCTGGTACAACGCTCAAAGTAACTGGCCCAGCGGGCACTTCACTTCGGATCCTCTGTCAAGAGCCCCCCACCCTCTGCTCTAACTGCAATCACCAAGGGATGGGCTTTGATGAACGCAATGTGCGAATTCCCCTGTAAGCAGGACGAGAATCCCTTGACCAAGGTGATGCTCGACCCCTCACAGATTCCTCACACATAGGCCTTCTTGTCCACCCTTAGCGCACGTACAGTTTTACGCCTCAGCTCCTGACAGCTCAGCTCTGCCATTCAGACTGACTGCGACTCTGGTCAATGATATCCAGTGTCCCTTGAGAGACGAAATTCTTCTTTTACCCTACGGTGAGTTCCAAGACATCCACCGAACATCAAGCGGTGGGCTTGAAGGCACTCCACACTCTTCAGGACCTCCCAAAGCACCCAGACTCCTCAAATCTCTACTCAGCCTGTTCGCAAACTCCTAAGCTACCCTCACATCCTTGAGCTTGCCAACATCCAGCCGAGGCTGGATAGGTACCATTCTCCTGGATTTAAGCTGCAACTTCAGAGTTGCTACAACAAGCCGATGGTCAGTATTGAGGAACTGAGCACTCCGGTAGACCCTGCAGTTCTGGATCATCCTCCAAGCGACCATCAACGAAGCAATGGTCAATCTCCTTTTTCCACACCGCCAGCGTTGGGAATAACCAAGTCCAGCGATGAACTTGTGGGTGCTGAAACCATGAACCGGCACCAACCTAAGTCCATGACTTCTTGCAAAGTAAGGAACTTCGTGCTATTTCTGTTCATAGTTTCCTGACCCCATGGGGACCAACACACATCTCATAACCACACCCTTTCAGTTCGCAGTCAATGCATGGAAATTCCCAAGACTAGAAGTGTATCTCGTCTGGGGCACTGATGAACCACAGACTCGAGCGTGGTGTAGAATGCATCCTTCATGGTGAGATCACTCGCCTCAGTCGGAGCATAAACAGAGACCAGAAAATGACACCTAAGGAGTGAGAATCTTAGTCTCATCATACGCTCGTTGACCGGTGTTACCTCAGTTATCATTGGAGTCAGCTTATTGGACACAAGCTACAGCAACTCTTTTGGAATGGTAACCATCAGAGCGACCAGCACCAATAGTAGGTTTAAACCACCCACCATGATCTCGCCGCAATCACGGTCTCCGAACCTCAGAGAGTGCTGCAATACCGATGTCCAAACGCTTGAGTCAGATGATAACAGAGACAGGTGATTCATCCTCTCTTAGGGATAGGACATTCCAGGCCCACCGAAGGGACCGCCTCAGGTTAACCCAAGGAGACCACCGCTGGTGGACGACACCTCAGCACCCTCCGACACACTCTCCCGCAATCTGACCGGTTATGCTACCCCGTGGTTTCCCTCCATCATCAAAGATTGGGGTCCCGAAGTCTTCTGCCCCAATCCATCATCCGGTGAGCTTCCCTACGAAGGGAAGGCTGCACAGCGAGGTACTCCACAGAGTGGGTTTTCAGATTTCTTTGTGTCTTTTGTGTTTTCGGAATGAAGGGTTTTTACAGGTGGCCGGAGTGCAAATCCTGCCACCAAACTCCTCTAATAAGAAAGTAACCAACTGCAGGACCGTCCGCAGACACAGTTTGGGCACTAGATATGGATGTCTGTTGGTTCACAAGGAGCTCCTTCCCCCTTTGACAGGTTTTGTTTTTTAATCCTGCTGGTGTGTCCATATCAAACACCCTCCTCACCAAAAGAACCTGGTGGGGAGACGGTTTAGTCGCCGACAACCCGACCATTGAAACAGTGCTAGTACAGGTTTACATGATACCTGTCGCAAGTCACAGATCTAATCTGGCTTGACCTGACATTGATAACAATTTTAAGAAAATGGCCGAAAGGGCTGTTCCTCGGCCCAAAGGGCCGGAATCGCACTCTGGGCTCAGTTAATGCCTGGGGAATGCTCTCTAGAATATACCTGTCAAGTTTGGTTCGGTTTCGTTTACGAACAACCGAGAAATAGCAATTTTTAAAAAATGGGCCGAGAGGGCCCGCTGGTTTTGGTGCTTTGGGTTTTTTTTTTAAAAATGTGCCGAGAGTGCTCGTTTTCTGTCGGGCCCAAAAGTGCCAGAACCTCACTTTGCCTCAGCTTAATGCCTGCAGAGTGATCTCACTAATATACCTATCAATTTGGTCCGGTTTCTTTCACGAATAAACTGAGAAATTAGCAATTTTAAGAAAAATGGACCGAAAGGGCCGTTTTTTCCTTGGCCAAAAGGGCCAGAATATCACTTGGGCCCCAGTTAATGCTTGCAGAGTGACCTCAAAGAATATGCCTGTCAATTTTCATCGAATTCTGTTACGAATAATGGAGAAATAGATGTTCAAATGAACTGTACACAAGAGAAAAGGAGAACGCGAGCGGCGCTTAGACCCCGCGAGCGGCGCTTAGACCCCGTGGGGTGGTAGACCCCACGGGGTAAAGATGTTAAGGAAATTAAAGCTATTTAAAATGGAAAAGCATGGGGACATATAAAGGGGGGAGGGAAAGAGGGGAGGGGAGAGAGGGCAGTGGAGGAGAGACAGGGGAGAGAGGGAGGGAGAGAGGATGGGGATCGGGAGGATTTGGGTGGGTGAGGAAGAAGTTTCCTTCTGTATTCATCCTGTCCACTTCATTCCTCCCTACCCCATTGTTTGTCCAATTCTCCCTCTATTTTGTCCTTCAACTCCACTGTTGTTGACCCCTCCCCAACCCTCACTACTGTTCCTTTTGTCCTGTTGCATCCTGATCCGTTTGGTGTTCTAGCTCTTCCACGAGCCTCGACTCTGGATACAAAAATGTCACAGGTTCACAAACATTGTGCAGGCTTGATGGGCTGAATGGTCTCTTTCTGTGTTGAAGTTCCTTGGAAGGGAAGTCATCTATTACATATTATGAACTGTGGTGTCTGTCCATGCGTTTGTCTCCTGTTTATGGCGGCCGCTTCTTGCGTTGCATTGAAAAGCTCAACATTTACTTTTGAAATGACAAGAGAACAGGCATGGATAATGATGATGCCAAATTTTATTTTCCTATTTTGCTATTTTTCCATATTTTGAGACGAATCTAACATCCACCACTCTATGTTGCACCACCATTTTGCGGTGGGCGGTATAAGTAGCTCAGAACTTTAGCTCTGCATGAAACCAAGAGTGCAAACATAATTAACTTTTTTAAAGTCCATGAAATATTATTTAAATTGATAGATTAACTTAAACTTTTCCCGTCACTGTGGACGGAAACTTTTGCTAGCTTTTCCCATCACTTGGGACAGGTACTCTTCCTAATCTTATATATTAAGCTTAATTCCTGTCTCTGGGTCACAAGCACCACCCATTCTGCAAGCCATGCCTTCTCCCCTCTCCCCCAGTATCACAGGCACCACCCTTGAGCCAGGCCATGCCTTTCCCTCCAGCGGCTCAGAAATCACTGCCATCTTTTTCGCTCTGTATAACTCTGAGGCTTCATAGGCCACTGGTGTACATTTGAAGACTGAACAATGCGTTTCTATTTAATATTTACTACTAGCAAATACCACCCGTTGCTTCACTAACAGGAATACTTTATGGGGAGGAGGGGTTGGGGAGAAAGACAGACAGGGGGGGGAGTGAGGGAGTGAGGAAGTGGAGGGGAAAGAAAGAGGAGGGAGGGAGAGCGAGGAGAGTGGGGGAAGGGAAGGCAGACGTGCGATGGAGCGTTAATTACCATTCATACCGTCTCATCAAAATGCTTCTGCATAGAATAACGGTGAAGATGGAAACAAAATAATGTCTGAAATCCATTTTCTACCGGTCATGCTATAAATACCACCTGAAGACAACACCGCTCGGAAATTCTGGAGATAAACACAGTCCAGAACAAACACCATCCGGAGATAAACACCACTGGACACGTCGAAACATTCACCATCCGACATAATCACCGCTGGACATCATTACCGCCCGGACACGACCATGTGGGGTGCGTGCTCTGTAGTAGGCGGGGCGGCGAGGATGAGAGAGACAGACAGACAGAGACGGGTGGAGGTGATTAGCAGACTGAAAATGTTTTTCACACACACACACACACATACACACACAGTATTAGTGCTTGTCGATATCGGCAATTTCTTCAGGAATAGCAATTGGAGTCAGTGTGATTACTGTAATGCAGTATGTACGATACAACCCAAAACCTTGAGTAGCTGTCACTCTTGTTTTGGGGAATTTCAAAAAACAATTGTTTTTTTTTTTGTATACATTGTCGAGGCTCGTATTAGAGCTAAACACAAAAGGGGTAGGAGACAAGAGGGGAGGAGAGGAAGTACAAACATGGAGAACAGAGCATTAGGAGATCTGTGGAAGGAGAGGGATGGGGCGGGAACACGGGTATACAAGATGGACACCACAGAGACTTTCAGACCTTACAGACAGGAACTTTCAGGATGAAAGCAGGAATTTGAGGAGGTGGGTTGGGTTGGATACGGGGTAGAAAAGATCGTGTTTTGGATGGGGGAAGATAGCGTGTGGAGAACAGCTGTTTGAAGACCTGGAGGAGAGTGGATTGAAGAGATGGAGGAATTTATCCCAAAGGTGGAAAAAGAGAATAAAGATGAAGGGAGCAGTGACTCGTGATTTTGGTAGTTTTACCAGAAGGTGTTTCTGGAAGACCTTGAGCGCCCAGCATAAATATGGGGATGGGGGGGGGAATATCGCAGACAGAGTAGGGGGCAGACCGGAGAGGAGACGTAGAAGACAGAAAGACCACGACCTGTCTGCGATGAGAGAGTGAGAGACCCAAAGACTCAGCCTCACCACTGAGATACCAATGTTCCTGAATCCTTGGTTTCCACACCTGAAGCCAAAAAAGGCGAAGGGCAGGACACCACCTAGAGGGAGAGCAGTACTCCATCAGGCTGCGGACGTAAGCTTTGTATGTTCAGGAGCTTACTTAGGCCGAGAAGACTTGCGACGAACGGAGGATGCCCAGTCGGCGACTGGCTTTGGAGGCCAGGTTGAAAATGTATTATAAAATTTTTAAAACGTTGCATTTATATAAACGTTTCAGGGAGATGTGCATAAATATTAATCTTTATGAACAGCTGCCAATCATCATGTGACGGGTGGAATTTTTTTTTGGCTCTAATTTAGAAAATGCTTCGCTATGGCAAACGGCTCGGAAATCGAG